>MU185419.1:81101-113689 GCA_016904865.1 Pissodes strobi | reverse complement strand
ATACCAAAATAACAATATATTTACTGATAACTTCAGTAAGGCATGCTAGTCGTTGGCAGCGAGCCGCCCTTTATTGCCGTCCTTTATATAGGCCGTTAGGAATAAGAGCTACTTTACGAAATAAAAATTTGATTACTTATATTATTTTGTAAGTAATGAGTAAAGTAAAATCTAAAATTACCTCTATTTTTAATTTTTAGAGGTTTTTCAATGCATGAAGACCTTTCAGCCACCAAATACATTTTTTTTTATACTGAATTCTTTGTAGCACGATGAATGATACCCAATTAGTTCTTCATCGGAAGAATGCGGTAATATCACATCAGTATATTTGTGGTTGTGAAACAGTCTTGATTTTAAAAATAATTTAGACTAACAAAATATTTCTGGTGTAAATGTTTTCACTTCTTTTGTTTTTTGCTTAAAATTAGGTGTATCTTTTAGTGAATTACACAAAAAACAATTAATTTTTTAAAACTTTCAAACTACTGCAGGGATTAGAGAAAACATGGCACATAAAATGATGTTGCTTTAATGATGGAGAGCGTCGTCGCCATACTTGAGCATGCCGATCGCGACTTGTACGAAAAGGTACATACGATCATATATTAAATATATGCATACGATCAGCGGATTCATGGCAGCGCAGCGGGCCACAGGTATCGCGTTTTTTTTTAGAAATGTTCGATTGTTTCGTTGCCACTTATTACACAGCTTATTCAATAACCAGCTACTCATCTTGCGGCCGCATCCTTTGATTTTGGAAAGTTAAGTGGAAATTTTAGAAGAGGGCCATGAGTTAATATTTTTCTAAACGTCTGGGCATCTGAATAATACTTTTGGCAGTTCGTTTAATTTCAAATACGATGTTTTATCGTCTAAAATCCGTTTGAAAACGATTTTAAATGGTAAAATTGTATAAAAATCCGAAATTTCCGGTCTTTCTAGGGCAATAGCCGTAGCTTCGGAAGAATTTGTCGTGGATTTTGAAGTGAATATTCATTTTAAATTCAGCTCGCTTCGTGTCATTACATTGCCTGAAAAATCACGAGACCGTGAAACTGAACCGCTCAAGGCACCGCCAGGATGCGTAGTGCCCGACACTCCAACTTTCCGATTTCGATAGAGATGAGTAGCTAGTTATTGAATAAGCTGCGCTTATTGTATTTACATATTCCCTTTTATTCAATGTTTACAAAATTAGCCGGTTATTTGAAAATGGCTGTATATAATATACACACTCCAAGCATTAGTACAACGACTAAATTCAAAAAAACATTTTGCTTCTTTTTTACGCATAAGGTATCGTTTTACTGTCGGACAACTTATTCATTATGTTCTCTAGTTCATTTCAAAGCAAAAAATCGAAAGAAGAAATTGTTATTCGTAAATTTTTTGGCTTCGTGAAACCGATGATTTTCCCGTGTCGGACTGGAAAATCGGAAAATGTAATTTGTCGGACAATCGGATATTTATTTTCTACATATTTTTATTAAGTAATCCTGAAAAAATCAGCTCGTTATTCATAAATTTTTTTAACTCATGAATTGGATATGTTTGAATTGTCGGACACCCTTAACGCCCCAAAATTTTTGTCGGACACTTTTTTTTTCGCGCGTTTCATAAACTTGCCTCGCGATTACATTAAAAATAAAAACAGTATCCATAAATTTTTTGCACTACGCGAAATGGTCGGCTTTCGGAAAAACTGGAAAGCAAACGCCCCCACTACGAAAGTTTTCATAAAGGGAAAAGGTGGTAGACTAGCCGCAATTAAGCCACACAAAAATTTCAGTATCATTGAGAATGTTTCCTGGGATTTCATTGACAATATGGAGATTGACATTGAGCGGAAATTTGAAGTTTTGATGGATCTTCTAGAGGGTGCATACTTGGAATCTTTCCCTAAAAGAGAAGATCAAATCAACCATGCACAATGCATTGGTTTGAGAGGTATGAGAAAGAGTCTGAATCTGTTAAATGAGGTGTGCAAGCAGTGAGCGATTGGATAGAATTTAAAAAATTTAAAACAAGATACAGAACTACCATATGCAACGCAAAAAAACGCAGCTAATGATAGAACAATAAACTTCTCCAGTAACCCTTGTATGTGGCCAATTATAAATTCGAAAGGAGGTAATTCAAAAAACAAAGGTGCTATTGACTGTGATATATCTGCTCAAGACTTCAATAGTTATTTTGCGGGGATAGCTCATGACCTGACAAATAACATGCCACTCCCTGCCACTGCCCCACTTTCATACTTGAGAAATTTGAATTCTGTATCTAATATGTTTGAATATAAACAAACATCCTATATTGAAATGAAAGATATCATATCAAAATTAAAAAATAAAAATGTACAGATATATATGGACTAAATGTGCAACTCATAAAATCTATAAAAAAAAACCTAGTGTACAGGGTCTTTCCTTATATTTAGACAGCGCCTACTGGGCTTATTATAAAAGATAGAAGAAAACTTTAAATACAAAAGTTGTAGGATTTATCCTAAATCGCAAAAAAATGTTAGGTAAAAAAACAAATGAATATCGCAAAGTAAGTAAAAAATACTAACTTGGTAATTTTTTAATGAAACACCCTGTATATTTTTACATATTTGGATTGCTCGAAAATGTCTAGACATGTTTCATGAATAATGTCCTATACCTATCTCTAACGGTTTTTGAAATATTGACAGTTGAAAATCGACCATTTATTAAGTTTGACAGCTTATAAAATCTAAACGGCTAAAGATAGAACAAAACGATTTGCACTTTCCTATATTGGTGTTACATAAGCGATTGTATGACACTAACTTTAGATTTAACCAGAGGTTAAAAAATCCCGGATAAATTTAACCTCTGGTTAAATAAAAAGTTAGTGTCATACGATAGCTTATGAAAAACCAATATAGGAAGGTGCATACCGTTTTGTTCCATCTTTAGCCGTTTAGATTTTACAAGCTGTCAAACTTGGGAAATGGTGGATTTTTCAAAAACCGTTAGAGATAGATATAGGACATTATTCATGAAATATGTCTAGACTTTTTCGCACAATCCAAATTTGGATACAGGATGTTCCATTAAAAAATTACCAAGTTAGTGTTTTTTACTTACTTTGCGATATTCATTTGTTTTTTTACCTATCATTTTTTGGCGATTTAGGATAAATCCTACAACGTTTGTATTGAAAGTTTTCTTCTATCTTTTATAATAAGCCCAGTAGGCGCTGTCTAAATATAAGCAAAGACCCTGTACATTCCTCCCGCAAAGCTATTTAACCGGTGCATTTATGAGTATGTCTTTCCGCGGGTCCTGAAGACGGCTCTTATTACACCTGTGTTTAAGACGGGAGATAAGGAACAGGTTACAAACTAAAGGCCAATCTCATTACTGCCCATTATATCAAAAATATTTGAAAAGATCATAGCAAAACAACTTGTTGAACACTTTGAGACTAACAGAAGAGCACAGTATTGGGAGTTCTTGACCTTGTGGATGCAGTTTGGACTCATTCGAGAGAATATTTTGATGCCCTATTCTGCGACCTCAGCAAGGCTTTTGACTGTGTCAAATACTTTCTCTTATTAGTAAAATTAAAGTCCTATAATCTTAGTGAATATTTCCCTCATGTATACAAAATTTCATTAGAGGAGTGCAATTCTCGCAAAATTACAGCGATAATTGCACTGTAGAAACCGAAAGAGCACCGCGGTAATACCGCGTGCGTATCTATGGTAATTCCATTGTAAACTTACGATGACAGCGACAATTTATAAATAACGTCAAAGTAAAGACAAAATATATTTTTAAAATGTATCGTTACGGATTTAAAAAAAAAATGGCATTTTTGCGTCTCTTTCTTTTGATGTTTACAGTTACATGTACGTTTTTGTATTAAAAAAAAGAATAAAAATGTATTTTTTAAAACCTGTCCTTATTCGGGAAATATTCCCCCGAATCACACTCGTGCCTCAAAATAACCAGACAATTTTGCATTCGAGCGTGTTGTCTTAAAAAAACTTCATTCGGTCATTTTCTCCAAAATATGAAAATGAGCTCATGCAGTTTTTAGACAACACGCTGTCTTGCAAATTACTTATGAAAACAGTAGAAATTGACGCAGTTATACCTTGCTGACAGGTACTAGAGGGTACAGGTGCGTGGAGTGTTGTCTGCGGTAGTGCTCTTGGATATTGGGGTACCACAGTCACCGGTATTGGGCCTCAATTCACTTTCTGAATTTCATGAATGATCTCCCACTTAGCTTTGAAAGTGCCAAATTTGTGCTTTTCGCAGACGATACAACTGTTGGAGTGTGTGGTGAGACTGTGGGGGATGTAGAGAGAAATTTATTGGAGGCTTGGGAAGCTGTGGGAGAGGGGTTCCTATCAAATTGCTTGCTTCTTAATGCAGAAAAGACCCAAAGCATGATATTTTCGTTGAGAGAGTTCAATGGTGACAATGCGAATCTGTCAGATTTCTTCGAGTGGATCAGGATTCAAGATTGATCTGGGAGCCTCAGGTTGTAGGGTTGTGTGATAAACTTAGGTCTGGGGTTTTTGCTTGAGGTTCATGTCGGGTCTGAGGATTGCAGGGTTGCATTTACATAGTGGGGTGCATTGACTTTTCCCTGTGCATATATCCTGGAACACCTCTTGTACACACAAAATAATAGGGACAAATATAGAACATATGAGGGCCTCCATAATCATAACACTAGGGGAGGGTTCAATCTGGTTGCACCCTATAGCAGACTGGAAAGGTGCTAATGTAGGTCATATTTCCTTGGTGTCAAACTTTTTAACAAATTACCTTCACAAGTCAGGGAACTTCCCTTTAACCAATTCAAAAAAAAGTAAAAGTATTTTTAATTAAAGAGGCGTTCTATAGCACCACAGAGTTTCTTGAACTTAGAGTCTTAGACATGATACTAGTAATTTGTTTTGTTTAGTATTTTCTACCATAGTATTAATTTCTTAATGTTTGCATTATTCTTTTGCCTTTGTGTAAATGCTTGTACAGGGTGGCCCGTTTAAGAGGGACCTATACCTTATCTCGAAAAAAAAAAGGGGAGGGGGGGTGGTATTGGTGTTGGAAAAAAATTTAAATACAAAAGTTATTCCTAATAAAATGATCTTTATTTTTTTTGTATAAATAGTCACTTTTTTATATACAGGGTGATCAAAGAAAGTTACACTTTTTTAAATGAAACACCCTATATTTTATTACATTTTTGGATTCTACTTGCAATTCTAAGCATATTTGTTGTATGATGTTATACCTCTAGAGTTAGTAGTTTCACAGCTATAAACAGTTGAAAATCTGTACTTTGGCTACTTTTCACCTTGGTAGCAGGAAGACCATTAAAGATGGAGTAAAATGAATTCCACATTCCTATCTTAACTTTCCAAGAGCTATCTGATGGTGCTAACTGATCAGTACCGGCAAATAGCTCTTGAAAAGTTAAGATAGGAATGTGAAATTAATATTTTACTCCATTTCTAATGGTCTTCTTGCTACCAAGGTGAAAATTAGTCAAAGTACCGATTTTCAACTGTTTATATCAGTGAAACTACTAACTGTAGGGGTGTAACATCATACATCAAATATGCTTAAAATTTCAAGTAGAATCCAAAAATTTAATAAAATATAGGGTGTTTCATTTAAAAAAGTGTAACTTTCTTTGACCATCCTGTATATAAAAAAGTGACGATTGTGAAAATAAAGATCATTTTGCTAGGAACAACTTTTGTATTTAATTTTTTTTCCAACCCCCGTACTTTTCGAGATAAGGTATAGGCCCCTCTTAAACGGGCCACCCTATACATTTTTAACATGTAATATATTTGGTTTGATATAGATAGTGCTTGTCGAAGTGGAAAGTGGGATTTTACAAGACTGGAATAAAGAAAAACAAAAAATCAGCAAACAATTTGGTCAATTCAGGTTTTCCCTCCACTACATTATTGTTATAAAACATTGCACTAGAGTATTGTTATAAAACAAGTCACAGGGCAGTTATCTTTGCATTTGGAGTTTATGAAGTTCCAAACTCCTTAATGAAATTATTGATCAATGATGATTCAGATTCCCACACAAAGTTCGAGTAACTAGTCTGAGAAGAATGCCTGCACAGTACTCTAATCTCGGAGAAATAAGCATAATTCTGGGGCAACCTCAACCCTCTTCACTTCTTGTGTGCCTTCATTCGTTTCGAATACCAAAGTCTTCAGTTTTGATGAGAATCATTTTGAAAACTTTCTGCTTAACAGAAACAAAACAGTCGATAGTCGCATATAAAACTTCAAAAAAGGTGTTTAGCATATCTTCAACAGGCAGAGACTGAAGTAGATCATCCTATCTGATCATTCCCAGGCCAACATTGCTGATTAAAGTCATATGTTTCGGGCTGGGGGAATTTTGAACCGCAATGGCCAACCAAGCAAGCAATCCAATCAGTGGAGGGTGTTAATCATCGAATAGGGTCGTCAGCCAAAGTCGCAGTTGTTTCGGCGCTGGATAAGAGGACAGGATCCAGAACGGATCTATAAGCGTTCAGTAAACCATTCGTCTGAGCAAAGTAGTAAAAGGCACTCATATTTACAACGACATGTATATACTCAATCTCCTGAGGCAGCACTCAATGGTCCAGAATGGATCCAGACCAAATGCCGTCAAAGTCCCAGCATTGGGTAGGTTAAAGTCAACCAGAACATAAATCTCACAGTCAGGGTGAATTTCAGAGAGTAAGTTAACACTTGTATATAGCATTTTAAAAATGGCTTAACAACTGTTAGATAAGGTATCTTGATTTAGTAGAAACAACTTTAAGATATTAAATATTAAAATATCATGTATTTACGTTTCTGTCATGGAATTTTTCTACACTATAAAATTTTTAATTGATTTCTGAGTATTTTAAGAATAATTTCAGAATCAAATAAACTGCTTCTCATTAGGGAAGTGTTCACTGTCATTGTTTAAAATTGTATAAAACCCCAAGAATAAGGAACAACTGTTCCTTGTTCTTGTGATAAAAACATTAATTTGAAGGTGACGGCGACATCAAAAGAAGGAAACTAATTTTTTCGATCGGCGAAATGCCACAGTATGTTTAGTTACCTGACTTGCAATCTTATGCAACACATTCAAAACCTTCCAGTTCTCGGCCTGGGGACTCGTGCTGGCTGACAATTTCTGCACGGCCGACAAGATGGCGGCACCGTCCGGTCTTTCCAAGACTTCCGAACCTACTATGATCAAGGGTTTCTTCGCCGACTTCAATTTCTTGCTGACTTCGTGTTGGCCTCCGACAACCTGTTGCAGTACGTTGGGGCTATCTCCAAGATGAGTGTACTGATACCGGAGATCTACTTTGGGGCCGATCAAGGCTACGTTAAGTTCATTATGGACGTAGCCTTTTCGTAACCTTAAAGAATATTTACGATACACATTTTAATCGCCGAAATTTTTTTATATCGAAGACTTTTTGTACTATGACTTTCATCATTTGCTAAGATCATGAATAATTATTGTTACTAGATTTCACTGCAAGCAATAAAAAAACTTCTGCTTGTCTGTTCGTTGATTAAGTAGAGCACATATTTAGAAGAAATTGACTTTATTATATGGCATGTAAATTATGCAATGCTAACCTACATTCAGAATGTAAATTTCTTTGGACTCTACATAAGCTACTTGCAGTGTAGTACATTAAGTTTATATTTATTATTGGATAAAATATTTTTACACACAGTTCTCACCTTGAATTCAACAAGGGTGCTTCAAAACGCGGATTGGTGCCGACCAACAGTACAAAGTCGGCTTCTTCCGCACCAGCGATTCCGTTGTTGAGCAAATAGCTGGAACGCAAGTCGGTGCCAGAACCGTCCGTGGGAAAAGTGTGTTCAGTGCAAAGCGCTTCTGAGCCAAGACGATTCAGCAAGTCTTTGACGGCCACCAAGACCTCGGCGTCGGCCAAACCGCCCGCGATTGCGCCGATACTAGATCCTAGAACACAAAAAATTTAAAAAGGATATTTTGGTGGCTACTAGGCTTTCTTATCAATTGATAATTTTAAGAAAGCAATAGGCAATCAACTAATAGTAAAAAACAACGGCCTTATAAAAAAAAATACTGAAAAACATTTTATCCTTTCACATTTTACCTGCATTTTTTATTTGTTTTGCCACTGTTAGGAGGGCAGCTTCCCAATCCACCGGTTTGAGTTCGCCATTGTTGTCTCTTAGCATCGGAGTGACAAGCCTCTGTCTTTTCAGACCATCATAGGAGAATCGAGATTTATCTGCTATCCTAAAAATAAAATATATAGAAAATTACTCCATTTTTATTTTGTCAACTGAGAAATTTACTCATGTCCAAAAAGTTAGACTGAATTTCTAGCAAGAGTGCAAATTTTAAAAAACCTACCACTCCTCATTAATCTCTTCATTTACCCTTGGCATTATTCTCATAACCTCTCCGGTTCTGCATGAAACAACAATGTTGGATCCCACAGCGTCCAAAACATCGATAGAGTCGACTTTTCGAATTTCCCAAGGCCTTGCTGTGAAGCTGTAAGGCTTGCTCGTTAGGGCCCCGACAGGGCACAAATCAATAATGTTCCCAGAAAGTTCCGACAGAAACATTTTCTCAACATATGTGCCCACTTGCATGTCATTGCCTCTACCAGTTGTTCCTAAAACAAGTAAATACATTATGAGTTACCAATTTATGGCCTCAATACGATGGTTTATTATAGTGATTTCCTGTTATTTATGCTCCTGATATTTGCAACTGTTAAGTACTGTTGGTTAAAATTACAGAAAACTAACGAACACAGCAAAAGCAATGTATGCTAGTCAATAGTCATGTTAATAGAACAAGCGAGTTATTGTAACAAGTAACAAGTACTCAATTCAGAATAATATATATAAAGCATAGGAAAGCAACAAGCTACAAAAAATGCCAGGGAACCTTCGATTTGAATTATTTAATTACTTACCTAAATCGTCCACACCAGCTACTTCCGAAGCAAATCGTATACACCTAGTGCAGTGGATACATCTAGTCATAATAGTCTTAATTAGAGGGCCAATATCTTTGTCTTCTACCGCTCGCTTACCTGAATGTTCAATATCTGTGAATCTATTGAAAAAAATATATATTTCAAATTCACTAAAATTTGGAGCTTTCTCAGTAAGTTATACCTTGATTTATCTGATCCAAAGGCCATACTCTGGTCTTGCAAGTCACATTCGCCTCCTTGGTCACAAATGGGGCAATCCAATGGATGGTTTACCAACAAAAATTCCATAATACCTTCACGAGCCCTTTTGGTCATTTCAGATTCTGTTTTTATACGCCAACCTGTAATTGTTTCAATTAAAATCAATAACCACTTGAAAGAAACAAGTGTATTAAACATCACATATTAGTCATTTAACGAGCACTATAACAGATAATGGACAGTTAGGTAATACTCCAATAAAACTCCAACCTCCAACAAACAGCTGAATATATGACATGCTATTTAACTTGTATTACAAATATTTCAACTCATTCAGTATTTCCTGGACTTATAAAGTCAGTACATGTATTGTACATGGTTTACAGAGCTTTTATTAAACATCTTCTTTAAGAAACCACAAATATCCAAAAATAAATAATCAATTAATGCTACTATTATTAATACTATATAGATAATAAAATACCTTTCATAACAGGCATGGCACAGGCAGCCACTGGCTTAGGGCTCTTTTCTACTTCAACGAGACACATTCTGCAGTTTCCAGCTACTGCTAGTCTTTCGTGATAACAAAATCGAGGAATTTCTATACCAATCAGGGCCGCTGCCTAAAATTCAACAGCACCCTTATAATTTTCAACAGTTGTATTTACAGAACAAAACTAAACAATGATTATTACCTGTAAAACTGTGGTTCCTGGATCAACTTTAACAGGAATATCATCAATAAATACTTCAATTTGTTCAGGTTTCTTGATCGTTTGACTACTGGCGGCCCTTGAAAGCACTGCCACATGTTTAGGGCTTAATGGGGCCCCACTCAGGACCTTGCCCAAGGTTGTACGCAGCATATTTTTAGTCTAAAAGCTAATAGCCAAAAAGGGTAGTTAGTTTGAGTTGGTTGGATGAAAATTACATAACAATATTATCATCATAACCTGTTAACAGCGTATTAAACGAGAATTATTACAAATCTACGTGAGTGTAGTCTTGTTGTGTAATGTCTTTACAATTAATTATTGTGAGAAAATACCTGTTTTTCCTATTTTATTAAGTGTTAAATGTTCACGATTTCAGGGTATTGACGGCCATTTGGTTGACGTTTGACGTTGACATTGACAGTATATGGGCAAAAAGCGCATATATCTTAAGCCGCGTCCACATTAGTAAATAAATGTGTTGTATGCTGAATTTAGAATTCGGCGCAAATATTTGCGGCGCAAATTTCACGTCCTATCCACATACCATTTTACGTTGTGTGCCGTGCGTTTGTGCCCAAAACGTTATCTTGTGTGTCGCGTATTATTTCGTTATTCTGAATTTGTTGGTGCATAACGATATAAGTGGCGCATTTTTTTTCTTTATTAACATTGCATCAGAAGTCACAGAATGGTTGATTTAAAACAAATTAGAGGGAAAATTTCGGATAACACTTAACTTCGATAATTTCTAAACAGCAAGTCACAATAACATCCGTCGAAATCACTGCGTTAGCGTAAATACGTCCACACTAAAACAATATTGTGGCGCAAATCTCTTTGATGTTGAAAAAAACCGACAACCGACGGATCGCGTGCGTTGAATGTCGCGAAAATTTGTGCGTGTTTTTCTATGCGGCGAACATGTCTACACTTGCAGAAATTTGAAACGCACACACAAATTTGTGCCGCATGGCGCGTACAACGCAAATTTTTACTAGTGTGGACGCGGCTTTACGTATATGCATGACAGTGACAGCAGATGGGATGGACCAAATATAAGGCGTATTCTTTTATTCACCGGTGGATTTAAGCTGCATTTACATTCAATTTGAAGTCCAAGTCAAAGTGCAATTCGCAAATATGTCATTTACATTGAACGAATTTTTAGGTTACGTAATTATACGTATGGAATGTTTTCTTTTGCGTGTTGTAAATTGCCAGATAATTACAAATCATTTTTAAGAACAGGTCCTCGTTGAAATCGTTTTTTTTTTTAATTACAGTGCCTTAAAAAACCATTTTCATTAAAGTGGGGCCCTTTCAAAGTCCATTTTACATGTGTCCGAATTGTTTGATACAAATGTTAATTTATTCCAACACAAAATTGAAATTTACCTAATCCATAGATAAATTAGACCTAACCTAAACAAAGCAACATTAAGAATATTAAGATAAACAAAAATAATCTAACCTATAAATTTATTTGCTGCTTGCGTTTGGCAAGCAGCTTGACAAAATTCAAAGTGCACTTCAAAGTCAACTTCGAATTTTGTCCCATGTAAATGTTACGTGCTGTCACCATATGACAAGCAGGCAAATTTCAGCTTGAATTTGACTTCAAATTGAATGTAAATGCGGCTTCAATCATTGGTGAACCGATGTTTTTATGGTTGACATTTCTAGGGTTCTGCCGTCACCAACCGGTGGACACCGGTTCTGAGAAAAGGCGTATTCTTTTTTTCACCGGTGGATTCAATCATTGGTGAGCCGATGCTTTTACGGTTGACATTTCTAGGGTCCTGTCGTCACCAACCGGTGGACACCGGTTCTGAGAAAATAAGAACGCATTGGTGGAAGCTTGATGTTTGACTTTGACGTTTAAATACTATATGAACAACAAAAATTTGTAATTTTGCAGAAGTTTTTGATAATATAAAATGATCTCTGTTGCGGCCGCCTTAGCGGCGAGAGTACTGTATTCCAGCGACTCCGATTCTGATGATGATGACGATACCATCATATTAGTAACTCCGAGATCCAGATCCAACTGATTTACAATTTTCTTCAAGATTTCCAAAATTACATCATTTTTATAGAGCTTAAAATACTTTTCAGAAATTTCTTCAAGGAAAGAAGGATCTATAATAAATAAAGACATATGTCACATAAAGTCTCCTTTTAAGGTTTTATATTTCAACCAGGTTCCACTACCACACAACATTTAAGATTATTTTACACATATCATTTTAGTAGGTTAAGTCAAAGTGGAAAATTTACTCACTCTTTGAAGGACGAGCCAATTCGTATTCTGTTAAAAAAAACCTTAAAACTAATACCCGAGTTGTGGTGCGTTAACACAACTTCAACGGGACGGTCCATTATATCATTGTATATATTTATATTTATCTAAACAATTTAACAATGATTCTATGTATCAAAATTTGAAATTCTAAATTCAAAACAAACAAATGTTAAATGTATAGGTTAGGAAAGTTGCTCCCCCCCCACAATTCACCGAAACAACCGACTTGGCGAGCCGGTGGACGCTGATGCAACCATACGTTAATCCATCGTGAATAAAAGAACACGATTGAGCCACAACCGACAGCCCATCGAACAATAAAAGAACGCCAAATGGCTCAACCGGTGCAATCGGTGGATCAACCGTTGAAAAAAAGAATACGTCTAAAATAAGAACGCATTGATGGAAGCTTGACGTTTGACTTTGATGATTAAATACTATATAAACAACAATAATTTGTAATTTTTGCAGAAGTTTTTGATAATATAAAATGATCTCTATTGCGGTCGCCTTAGCGGCGAGAGTACTATATTCCAGCGACTCCGATTCTGATGATGATGACGAAACCATTATATTAGCACAGCTTATTCAATAACCAGCTATTCATCTCTATCGAAATCGGAAAGTTGGAGTGTCGGGCACTGCGCTTCCTGACAGTGCCCTTAGCGGTTCAGTTTCACAGTCTCGTGATTTTTCAGGCCATGTAATGACACGAAGCGAACTGAATTTAAAATGAATATTCCCTTCAAAATCCACGACAAATTCGCCCGAAGCTGCGGCTATTGCCCTAAAAAGACCGGAAATTTCGGATTTTTATACAATTTTGCCATTTAAAATCGTTTTCAAAAGGATTTTCGACGATAAAACATCGTATTTTAAATCAACCGAATTGTCAAAAGTATTATTCAGATGCTCAGACGTTTAGAAAAATATTAACTCATGGCCCTCTTCTAAAATTTTCACTTGACTTTCCCAAATCAAAGGATGCCGCTGCAAGATGAGTAGCTGGTTATTGAATAAGCTGTGATATTAGTAACTCCGAGATCCAGATCCAACTGATTTACAACTTTTTTCAAGATTTCCAAATATTACATCATTTTTATAGAGCTTAAAATACTTTTCAGAAATTTCTTCAAGGAAAGAAGGATCTATAATAATTAAAGACATATCTCACATAAAGTTCTCCTTTAAAGTTTTATGTTTCAACTACCACACAACATTTAAGATTATTTTACACATATCATTTTAGTAGGTTTAGTGGACAATTTACTCACCCTTTGAAGGACGAGTGTTAAAAAAACATTAAAACTAATACCCGAGTTGTGCGTTAACACAACTTCAACGGTCCATTTTATTATTGTATATATTTATATTTATCTAAACAATTTAACAATGATTCTATGTATCAAAATTTCAAATTCTAAATTCAAAACAAACAAATGTTAAATGTATGGATAGGAAAGTTGCTCCCCCCCACAATACACCGAAACAACCGACTTGGTGAGCCGGTGGATGTGGAAGCTGATGCAACCATACATTAATCCATCGTGAATAAAAGAACACGATTGAGACACAACCGACAGCCCACCGAACAATAAAAGAACGCCAAATGGGTCAACCGGTGGATCAACCGTTGAAAAAAAGAATACGTCTATATTATAAGAATATATAGCGAGTATCTCATAAAGGATTTTTAAGCCGAAAGAGAGAGACGGAAATATCCAATCTCCCATAAGTCTATTGCAACTCATTCTCGAGCGTTCTGCGCAATCGCGTTATATAGTTTTGCTATTGGTTGAATTGAATCGGATCGGGGTGCTTCAATGGCAGCGACCAATGAATCTGAACTTGGTGCTTCTGCGCATCTCGGCACTTCATGAGGCGAGATAGACTTATGTGGAGTTTATATACATCTATCTCACGGTTTTGGCTTAGGTATTGGCCGGAACCATTGATTTGTATAGGAGTGGATAAACAATAGCCGCCTGTCGCACTACTCAAAAGTGGCAACCTATGGGCGAAAAAACAGGTTTCTGCGCATGACAAAATCGACGTAAAATGGAAAAACGTAAACAAAGAAGATACCGTTTTGTCATGCGCGCCAAAACACTTGCCGTCTCAGCAGGCGTCGGTCAGGATCGAACTTGGCTTTTGTCTTTGACGTGTTTTCGTTTTGGCGGCGCGGGGTTTTGAGTTAATAATTCGAGTTTTTACTTTTTTTTACTTTCTTTGGACCTAGTGTCTGTAGTTGCTTAATTAGTTTTAGTTTAGTGGTTCACGTTTGTGGTTTGTACGTAACCTATTTTGATTTTCGTTTACATTGAACAATACGTAGATAAACAATCGGCGATGCTACCAAAATAGAATACTGAAAGTGTATGATTGTGTTTTGTAGTAGTAGAGGCAAAATACCCGGGATTTCCTATTTCAAGTAAGTCTAATTATTATAAGTATTACTTGTTTATACATTATTGTTTGTTTCACTACGCTAACTGGGGCCTATTTTACAATCGGCAAGACTCCTCTACCGAATATTTGGTGAAATAATCACTTTCGAAGTCCGGGCCTGCCTATTTACCTTCACGGTGCAACAGCTAGCTCCTACTAATTTTCTAATGCCCAAGTCCAAATAGAAATATCTTTGTTTACATTTCGCGGTCGTAAATTTGCCATGTTTGGTCTATTTATTGCTTATCCACTCCTATACAAATCAATGGCCGGAACACGCTATATATTTGGGATGTATCATGTTTGGGATGGACGAAACATGAAACTGCTCAAATGGCTCAAGCACAAACTGACAAATGTCAACCGGAGTGCTTACTGAAAATTGCTCGTTAACGTTAAAAATTGGCTGTGTGTGTAATTATAACACGGTCGCTTAAGAAAAGTGACCGTGGAATTATAATAGGAACCTTTGACAAGGGAAGGGAATAGAAACGCACTTGCCAAAGTAATATTTCAAATCCACTTTGAAATAATCACCACTTGTATCAGAAGTTGCTAATTAAAGAATGTTATTTATCTAATTTTTTATCAAGGTTTCTGTCCTCATAAGAAACTACTATGTTTGTAATTGTAATTATAAATGTCAATTGGTTGACTAGCGTCTTCAGTCAGCGGTCTGATTTGATATTTTCTGAGGATCTTTAGTGATCTTAGAAACTTATGTCTATGGGCTGTCCCATAACTCTGAGCCGCGCAATTTGGGTTGCCTAAATTCACTTTTCGCATGGCTCTCCGCTCGCTTCGAGGGCTCAAAAAAAGGAACCTAACCAGGTGCTAACCCAAGAAATACCCAAAATCAAGAAGGAAACAGTTTAGAAATATAACCTAAAAAGAAAAATAACCGACGGGGTTTGAACCCAGGTCGCCGAACTGAAGACTAACCATGCAGATCTCTTAGATTGAGCCACTTTCGGTATCGCTACTCTCCACGAGGCGACTAGCGACTGTGCGTGGTCATCATGTATGCAGCACCGGTTTGGAGCTCCGCAGCAAAGACCCACCAGGAGAAGTTACACACGCTGGAACGCAAGATGCTACGCACAATCATGAACTACAGATGGGAAGATTTCAAGACCACGAGGACACTGTACAGAGATTCCGGGACAAAATGATCCACGAGGTGATGCCATAAAATCAGGAACAAGGACTAGGACACTAGCACCCCCCCCCCCCCACACACACACACACACACACACACACACAAGGAAGGACTGCATGAAGCCGAAGAACACAAAAAGTGCAGTGCTAGAATAATCATTTAATATTAAATTATCATGTCAGTTATTTAGTTGTCTTGGTTCAGGTGGACGCTTGTTAGGTACCACCTTAGTCGGTACTATAAAGGTATTTATTTGTAAATATGTATATATTGTTAAGTTTGTTATTAGCTTTGGGTCAAAAATCAAGTATCTTAAGGTATAAATAAATAAATAAATAAATACTGTGCGCGGTGGACGTCGACGAAGATTTTGTTGTGCTGTATTATTTTAGAAGAAAACAAGCCAATAATAGAAAATTTTGGGTGCACCTAATCCTGAACAAACGATTTTCTTTGGGAACTTTTCAAACCTTAATCACTGAATTGAAACATAAGTTTTTTAAATATTTTAGATTGCCCATAACTACATTCAACGATCTACGGGCACGAGTTTCAGCAGGCATAAACTATAAAAATACATGATTAAAGCAGCTGATAGGGGATTTTCAGTCCCGACATCCGACAAATGTGAACAGCGCCATATAAGGTCATATGCGAACGAGATCCGGCACAATTTTTAATCGGGCGTGCGGCGCTGGCAAAACACCCGACAATATTTGTCGTAGCCGACAAAAAAACGGAGTCGGATAGATGTGAACAGCTTCATGCAAAATGTATTGCCACTAGAGCACCTGATATTTTGTCGGATCCTACACCCGACAAGGGGGAACGGGCTCTAGGGGTCTTAGATTAGGAAATGTCTTAGATCAGGGCACATACAAACTAGTGGTTGTATCGCGAAGTACATGAAAACAGTTTATTGCGCAAACATGCTCATAGTTATGGGTCAGTCCCTAGACAGAATTCTGGCCGAATGTCGGTAATATTTAAGTGACGCATGGCCCTCCGCTCGCTTCGCTTGCTACGGGGGCTCAACAAACGGGACCTTACCGAAATAACCCAAGACATACCCAAAAAAAAACTTTTTACAAACATAACCTAAAAAAGAATTAAAAAACATAGTTTGGCACTGACGGGGATCGAACCAGCAACCTTCGCATCACAAACACACTATTTAACCACTGACCTGGGACTTCCGATTCGTCTTCGGTTGAGTGTGCACGTGTCGGGTATCGGCCATTTTGTTCCAGCTTCATATACATATATGTTAGTTTGGGGACCCATGGGGCTTTCAGAGGCTTTGCAGATTCCCCGAATAGGATTCGGATGTCCAGCCGGGGGTTAGAGCCCCGTGCATGTACAAGATTTGAATGTGTGTGAATGTCCAGCCGGTGGTGTTCGAACCTTAAAATAAGCCGTGCATGTAACAGTCTGAGCCCCCAGGAGTACATACTCGACATACTGGAGACTCTAAAAATAGTATCTCTATCCATCAGGTGTAACTTATCTGGGATGGAACGCCCCAGCTCTAACTAAGCCGGATACATCTGGCTCAATTTTCTCATGAAAAAGGCCAATAGAGAGTTTACTACTACTACTGCTACTAACCACTGACCTATCAGACGGTTGGAAGCGATCCAGTGTACCGCGAACACGTCTGAAGACGGGTCGCGTAGTGAAACCGAACAGAAAAGGTCAAAACAGATCGCTGTGAGAAGACCCCACTAATTGGTTGTTTCTGGTCTGTCACTATTAAAGATGCGTATCCCCCAAAAAATCATTGGGAGCAAACGTTTGGAAATGTCTGCAAATATTTGTAACTGTTTGCAGTTCTATTGTTGACATTCGTCTCCACCAGCCAATTATTCGCAAACAACTGAACCCAAAAAAGCAAAGTGCACAAACAACAAATCCCTTTGATCTACGGACACCGCTCGGAACACGAGCAAATAATGATTGCAAACGTTTGCTAATGCGCGTGATATACGTCTCCACCAAACAAATATTGAGTTTGCAAATATATGTAAACATTCGCAAACATTTTACGCGCTTGGTGGATAGGTACGCACCTTAATGTTAAATTAAAATCGATTAAGCTTAAACAATACTGGCGACTCCGGCGAGAAACAGAAACGCCGCAATAGTTATTTGTGTTTTTAGAGCGTAAAATAACGGATTGCCGCTTGAGAAAGAATGTTGCCGCGCGACGCGTAACGGAGCGCGATAATCGTTCGAAAACGGCAAACTCACTTTGCGCTCGAAATACACACAGAACTTTTTCTACAGCTGCATTTCTAAAAATTAAATGCACGTTTTTCTCTATACTTATTATGAAATTTGCAAATGACTGTCATTTTTAACATACTATCTTCGGGCATATATAGAGCAGGAGTGGCAGCAACAAGCAACAAACCCACAACTGTCATTTATTTTCCGTTGCCATGACTATTTATACCACACTCGACGGAAAAAGTGAGAATTTTCTTTTCCATGTACGCTCTAGAGTGTAAAATAAGGATCCGCGGCATTCGTCGATTTTGCGATTCATTTGAAAATTAGTTATTTTGTGCGCGGCTGCAGAAAGAAAATCATGTACGTCTTGAGCAACAGATCAGGAGAATGGGATTGAACATGGCAGGCTTAAGCTTAAGCCAGGTGGCAGGCTTTTTCTTATACTCGTGTCTACATACACATACACGAATATCACTTTGGCTTCCTGGCTTCCGCATGCGCAGTGTACGGGTGCGTTCATTTACAAGCGTCTAGGATTTCACGCATGCCACTCCGCTCGTTTCGCTCGGTCCGGGGCGCAACCAAACAAAACTAACTGAACCTAACCCAAATTTAAAAAAATATATATGGATATTAAGACCCTTCTCGAACCAAATTCTGATATGAGCTTATTGATTTCTGCACTTAAATATTGATAATCTCGCAGGACCAAATTGATGTTATTTTCTGTTCACTTTTTAAACAATATACACGTGGCAACAGCCCGTCTTCGACGCCAAAAGATGTGGTTTCAATATCCATGAAATTATGCTAATGAAGTAAACACAAATAATAAAAATAGCAGGAAGAGCAACGAAAATATATTAATTGTTCAAGGTTTTATTTCAAAATTTGAAGCTTCTTGTAGGACATGCTTGATGAAAACCATTGTTTAATATAAACTATGTTAAAACAAATGCCACGAAAGTAAAACATGTCCTTAGAATATTTGCAAGTTTCGCAGGTCTATGAATTATTGAATTACGAAGATAAAATGCGAATTTTCTGGACAATATTTGCTTTCATTCCGCAATTCGCATCTATGAGGACATCAGAACTTGGCTTTATATATGACGTCCTACATCCTTCTGTCACGGTAGAAATATTAGGTGTTTTTCTTTCACCTGCACTAAGTACACCTTTTGCACCAACCCTTTTTCTTTCTCCGGTGCACTTGCACTGAGTGCCATTTAGTGCAGCTCTTTCTCCACCGACTATTTTGTTGGTGCAGGATGGTGAGACAATGGCGAACTGGCGGAAATTTATGAGATGTCTTTTCCTTTCGCTGCTGCACGAATATTTGGTGGAGCTACACTGACGTACACCAAGTGCAGTTGGTGTAGGTGAAAGAAAAACACCTATTGTACCCTGCTTCTGTGATTCTCGGTTCTCACCATAACCGGTAACCGGTTCAACCAATCAGCTGATTGATGTTTGACATATTTAATGCTTAGACAAGAAGGAGGGTATTGTTATTGTTTATGATTTGATTTGACGATTTGACAAGCACTAAATGTCAATAAATGATCTGATCATTTGATTTTTTTGATTACCATAGAAATAGTCCTATTTCTATGTTGATTACCATTAGTGAACACTGAAATATATTTATCAATGACACTGAAGGATAAGTAGATAAGTAAACCAGAAGAAGATCTAATTTGTTTTAAATATACTTATATCTTATATAGTAGAGCTATACCAAGATATCCAGTTAGAGAATTATGGCTAGTGAATCTACAGGCTATGACATTCTAGATCAATACAGAAATATATCTAGCAAACTTAAAAAGTTAAGTATTAATGAAGGAAGATTAAAAGGGAAATTTTGTTAATTAACAAACATTTCTAGGCGATTTTTACGAAAGCCGAACGAGACAGAAGCTTCCGAATACTTTGCTGCTCTGGGCCAACAATGTGAAGCCCAGGAATTGCCTCAGTATGCGGCATTGAGTTGGATTGCTGCTGCAAGATGCGAAGGCACATTAGGTAATACAATTAGTGAAACAGCCCATCTCTTAAGAGCAGCAAGACAGTTCCTGCAGGCAGAACGAGACAATGTTGATATTGGATGCACAAGTGTTCCAACAGAAAACCTGCAGGTAATAAAATAAGATGATAAAACCTTCTTATATCAAAAACTGTTTTTAGGCCAGTCTAGCTTGCTACAGCCATGCTTCATCAAGGTGTGCAGAAGAGAGTTCAATACCGCTTGGACTGGATCTCGAAATAACAGGCTTTTTACAGAGAATTGGTCGGAAAGAGGGCCTCACAATATATCTTGACACAGCCATTCAGCTATCTAAAGAAAGGCAGGACAGCCACATACATTGCCTAAATTTGTTAGCATCACATTTTGTTTCTACTGGTAAGTATTTGGTTTTTAATTATCCTATTTTGAATTTTGCCATTTCATAATAATCATAATCTCTTACATTTTTCTGAATTTTAGGGGACTATGTTTCTGCTCTTCATACTTACCAAGAAATATCAAAATTATTAGAAAACCTACCTATAAGTGGGCATAGATGTGAAGTACTTTTAAAATGTGAAGTAAACTCTGTTTTCTTGTTATTGATTTTAAGACCAAATCGCCAAAATATTTCAGCTGATTTGGCAAAGATTTTGGAAAAATATACTTGGGGAGAACAAAGTGATACTAGTTTACAAGGTAGAATTTTCTAGGGTTGTAAAAATATTCACTTATGTACTAGACTATCTGGAATTTATGTAATAACTCATTTTTAGCCTGCAAAATGTCAGAAAAACTATTCCTGCTTGTACAGTCTATAGTCGTTATATGCCAGTCATTGGACACTAGCAGTTTACAAGATATTGAATCAGAATTTTGGCCATTTTTGTCCACTCAGCAGAAGGATCTTTTAAGAACATTGGTTAAAATCTACTATCCATAGACTATTACATCTGATATATTTTTAAAGGAAGACATATATTGTTATATTTGTAATATATAATTATTGTATTGTATTAAATTATTTTTTGCCATTATGTATTTTTGAATTACGTGAGCTATAACAGGAAGGCCCAAAAGAGTAGCGGGTGTTTCACTATTGTTTGATTATGTTTAACTTTCTCAATTGACGTTTTAGAAAAAAAAACGTTGAACACAAAAAATAAAGGGGATGAAGTGAGGTTTTTTATGGCATAGCACTGTTGTATACAGGGTGTCACATAAATGCGGCATTAAACAAAGTTATATATTATTGCATATTTGGATTTTGCGGAGGACTCGACATATTTCATAAATAATGTCCTATACCTATCTGTTACTGTTTTTGACAGTTGAAAATCGACCATTTACCAAGTTTGACAGCCTGTAAAATCTAAACGGCTAAAGATAGAGCAAAATGGTTTGCACTTTCCTATCTTGGTTTTTCATAAGCCATCGTTTGACACTAATTTTTTATTTAACCAGAGTTTAAGAAATTTCGGTTAAATCTAAATCCCATCCCTTGTCAATGCTAATGTTTGAACGTTTTTTTCTGAAATGTCAGTTGAAAAAGTTAAAGGGGGGGTCCTTTTATAGTGAAACACCCGGTACCTAGAAAATTAAATTAGTTTTAATAATTAAACATCACTTAAAATATTGTTGAATTGTCCAATCGTCTCAGTTACCGTCTAGGTCACATTTTAAATAAGTTAATTTTACTTACTAATCAATATTTTAGTTTGTAAATGCGCACGGTTTTCAAATATAATTTAAAGTCCGTTCCTGGTTTTACGATATTGCCACCTCTGCGCAAGTCTGTTCGATTATACATCCAAATGTCAGTGCGATTGTTTTGAATGGTGGATTTTCCTCGATTTTTCGGAAAATAATCGAGACAAGGTAAGATTTTTGCAATATCTACATTTCTCGGAAGTTTTGAAATAATAATTTAGAAAAAGTTTTGCTGGACACTAGTTCAAACCTAAGAAAAATCACTAACAAAGGTGGTTGTCCCTCGCAGAACCGTATTTGATTAAATTGTAGGTCGAATTAAAACATTTTTATTTATCAAAAAATTGCTAATTTTATTGTTAATTTTTGTTATTTAATCTAATAACATAGTAGCGTTAATAAAACTGCTCGAAAGCGCTACTTTATAATGTGTTTATCTCATTTTCTACGAAAATTTAAGGAGTTCAGGCCCAACTTCTCCAAGATGTAGGAAGGTCAGAAAATAAATTCATTGATTTTCCCCCCAGCTTGGGGCAAGGGGAGGTATGAGTCATTATGTGGGAGATTCCTTGGTAAACTAACATTTATGACATGTTGGCAAAGTTAATATTTGGAACTATGTGTCTCGAACACAGTGAAGTATTTAGGTTTTGTTAATCGATTGATCAGATTATTGTGAATGATGGTTAAGTAGTGATTACATGGAGCACAAATAGTCTTAAATTATTATATAAGACATCTCTTTATAATTTATTATACGAAATGATTGCATATTTTGTTCACCGCCCCAAGACAATTCACCATATAGAGCGCAATGCATTGAAACTATACCTATATCGGAGTTAATTATTATGATTGTAATGTACAAATGAGTGCGAATGTGTATATACCTTCATACTTATAGATTTCGTATTGTAAATGTCATAAGGATGTATCTGATTTATAATTTAATTTTAATACTCTAAAACAGAGTTTTACCCACATAATACCGAAACAGAATTTTTGCACTCGACGCGCGTTTCGCTAACCATGTTAGCATCATCAGGAGATGATTAAAGGCGCGCCGAGTGCAAAAATTCTGGTTCGGTATTGTGGGTAAAACTCTGTTTTAGTGCATTTTGCCGAAGGCTCCAAACCCCAAGATAATTCATTTTAATACTTAAATAGTCCCCATTCGTCTTTTTCTCACTGTTAAATGGTTAAAATTGGAAACAACATTAATAAGTAGTATGATTATTTCGTGTTTTCACCCTATTTTGATGTTTGGCTCTTATTGATTGTATTCCAGTCCAGAGTCCTAAAATATGCGTGGTAAAAAAATAGTCCATCTCTCAAAAGATCTCGATACCATTATTGCTCCTTTTAGTTCGTGTCTTTAAAGTACTGCAAGAAAGTTGAACTGAACAAAGTATTTAAAAATAAATAAATATTCAAAACCCGATGTTATGTAGTATATTTCATAAAAATATATGACTGAATACTGTTACATATTAATAGATTCGACACATATGGTTTAAATCAACAACAGCTGAGTGGGTATTGTGTATAGATAAGATATTAGATGTACTAAAATTGTAGATTTTAGAACGTAGAACAGAACCAGAGAAATATAAAGAGAAATGTCTATATAAGTAACTTCATTAGGTTTTTAGTTTGGTAATATGAGTTTATTCGCTACAATTCTCAAAGTTACTAAAGCTAGTGAAGTGTTTTAATTAGACCTTGAATTAGACTAAGTTGGGATTTGGAACCGTCTGTCGGCGTCTTGTCGGTAAAATGCATTACAGAAACTTGAAATTTTGAGTGTAGCTTACCAATGTCCTGTGTATTAGTTTTGTATAGAGAAGCTTGTTCTGCGTTATACACGGTGGCCTAAAATTCGTGATTTTACTGCTAGATGCAAAAATGGTAAAAATGTATTTTTTAAATGAAACGCCCTGTATATTATCAACTAACCTGAAATACAGTCAAAATCTTTTTCAAATGGTATATCCGAGGGTATATCATATTCCTATACCTATTCCTTTATATGATCTCAGAAACACTATCATGACTGGGTTGGATAGTAGCAAAATAGTGTTAACTGTATTTATAGATTTGAAATAGTTATTTGTGTATTTAGAGCGCAAAGTAACGGATTGCCGCTTGAGAAAGAATGTTACTACGCGACGCGTAGCGGAGCGCAGTAATCTTTCGAAAACGGCAATCTTAATTTGCGCTCGAAAAACACACAGCTTTTTCTACAGCCGCATTTTTTAAAATTAAATGCACATTTTTCTCTATACTTATTCTGAAATTTGCAAATAACTGTCAGTTTTGACATATTATTATGTTCGAGCACATATCTATATAGCTAAGCAACAGATTGCTTTTTACTCGGGGCCAAAAATGTTCACCGGCTTTCGCGAGCGGGTGAACCAGTCGTCTAGGAATGGGTCGGTGATGCCAAGTTATCACGTTGAACAATATTTCTGCTGACTTTTTGACCCGCTCAAATCATCGAGTTTTATTATTAATATTTATGTATCAAAATAACACAAACATTTTTTTTTAAGAAATATACGATTTTTACATTTGTAATAAGTACGATAGTTTATTAATAGGAAAACAAATGAAACGGCAATTTAAATGAACAAATTTATAATATCGGTAGTAGAGTTTAAACCAAAATTAAATGGTATTTTAACATGTCTATAAAGATTTCAAAAATTCCTTTGATGTTAGAAACAAAAACCTGCGTGATAATATTATTAGTTAATACAAATAAGAGATATTACAGTATAAGTTAACAAAATCTGTAATGACCTTTTACACGGATATTTAAGGTCAGTTTTAGCCCATGTTCAAGCAAATACCATTCACTGAATCTGAAAACGAACTTTAATTTGACATAATATAACATATTTACCATTGCCAAGAATATGAGTATTACCATAATGTGATATGAAAGGTAAACTACAGTTCGCGATTTGGCAACACGGCGGGGCAAAACACGTCTAAATAGGAAAATATTTAAGTTTATTGCATTATTAGCGAGCGACACTTTTAATACCGGAATAGGCATCTGTTGCGTAGCTATGTAGATCTGTGGTTCGAGCTTCGGGCATATTAGAATAGAAGTGACAGCAACAAACTAACAAACGCAAGACTGTCATTTATTTATCTTCGATTTCCATGACCATTCATAGTACGCTAGACGGAAAAAGTGAGAATTTCCTTTTCCATGTTCGCGCTAGAGCGCAAAATAAGGATCCGCGGCAGTCGTCGATTTTGCGATTTCATTTCAATTTAGTAATTAGTTATTTTGCGCGCGTCTGTAGAAAAAAGGCTTTTGATGTGGTAAGCTGTGATGTCTTATTAGATCAACTATATAAAATTGGGATTAGGGGTAATATGTATAATCTTATAAAAAGCTATTTACTGGGGGCTCAACAATACGTTAAATTAAACAACTAACTGAGCGACCTAAAGAAAAAATGAATATGGAGTTCCACAGGGCTCAGTATTGGGGTCTCTGAGCTTAAGAAATGCAGGGCTACAGGCTAGATACTATACCTTCGCTAATGATACTGCCCTTGTGTATACCTAGTGCAAAAAATGAATATGAGTTGGAAACATTAGTGAATGCAGATCTGAAAAAATACGCGAACTGGTTATTGTGCAATAAGCTAAAGATAAATACTGATAAAACAAAATATATGATTTTTAAGCAAAAAAATGAAATTATAGATTTACCACAGATAAAAATAGACAACCCCACTATTGAACATATAAATAAAATAAAATACTTGGGTCTAATTATAGACAATAAACTAAATTGGAAGGAACACATAACACATATTATCAGCAAAATAGCACCAATGATCAGGTCAGTATACAAAAACCAGATCTTATCTATCGCACAAATCAAAAATGAATGTATATAATGCATTTTTTGTACTGCATTTTAGATATTTACTGCCTGTATGGTGTGTGTGTGCGGAATAAACAACTTTGGAGGTATTCAGGTAACTCAGAACAAAGTTCTTAAAGCATTATTTAATTATGTTCGTTTAACACATACAGCTTTGCTTTACGAATATCTGAATATATGTCAACTCGCATGTTTATTACAACTTGAACAAAGCAAGATAATACTTAAAATAATTAATAAAAGTCAAAAGTCAAACACTAACATTCAATTTAACTCTGATATAAAATACACACACACACACACTTTACTCGGCAACATGATGGCATTGCCCACACTAACGTTAGCACTAACAATAAAACAAGTAGGGCAGGAAAAAACATTTATTAAAAGACTGAAAATGTACCTGAAAATAAAATTAAAAAAAACTTATATTTAGGAATAAGATTAATAAGATAAAACAAAATTAGGTGTTATATGTATATTGCTTGCCGTTTGTTTACTGGTGTAGGATTGGAGATAAACTGTTTAATGTGGCGTGAACTTGTTTTTCTTAAAATTTCGAAAAGAAAAATTCTTAAATGTGTTTTTTGAATGATTTTAAATTGTAAAAAAAACCAAAAATTTTAAATTTATATTGAATGTTATGTAAATAAAACTTTTACTAGTTTAAGGAGTATTATCCTTGATACCAGTGCTTAAAACACTGTTTAAAGGATTAATTTGTAAATTGTAAATAATGAGGTTTCGGAAATAAAAGCAAGTTTTTGTAAAAATCGAATTACTTTGGCATATTTGTCTTAGATGGCGATGAAATGTCATGATGAAAATGTCATTAGGAACATTTGATAGTGCGTTATTAGTGATACATTTAGGGTGCCAGATTTTTTTGGACATTAAGAGACAAACGATAAAAAATACGGGATATTGCTGATTTACCCGGGACAAATGAAACATGACAAATTTGATAAAGTTTTAATCGAAACCAAAACTACAAATTACATTGTGTACATATAGCAAAAACAAAATGAGTCGTATTTGTTATTGATTTTGTAATTTTCTTTGTACATTGCCGAAATACGGGACATCAGCTGTCCCGGCGGGACAATTTAATTTATGGCAATAATACGGGACGTCTCGGGAAATACGGGACGTCTGGCAATCCTAGATACATTGCACGTTTCTTAAGGAAAGTGACTGAGAAAAATTGAAATGGAAGGAAATAACTATTCAAATGAGGTTTTGATGAAATTGTCTAATCTTCATTCACGGACAATGTGACCAAATTATAGGAAGAGCATGCAGAAAGTTTAAAGAAATGTTCCCCGATCTACAATCTACAACCAAGAGAAAGTTTGCGTGATTACAAAATAATGTCAGAACGTCAAATAACAATACAAAACAAAAACATATTATAAAACATTGGATTAATTTCTTAATAAATATTCCAAATGACGACCGTCGATTTGCAAAGATTTTAGAATCCGGATACTCGGCGATTCAGTTGTTGCCGTCCTTATCTCACGCTTAGGTAGTTCTTCAATGCAATTGATCACTCGTTGACGGAGGTCCTGTTTGCCCTGTGCTCTGTACCGGTGTCCTGTATACTTTTTTTTTCAAATCACCCCATAAGTAAAAATCAAGTGGCGTGAGATTGGGCGATCTAGCAGGCCAATTCCACGGTCCCAAACGTCTAAGCCATGGATCGTCGAACATTTCTAACAACTCTGTTGTTACTGCCCCAGTGCAATGGGCCGGTGGCCCATACAGATGAAACCAAGAGGTACGATAATCTTCTAATGGCAGATTTTCCAAAAAGTCGTTCACCACCGACCTCAGAATTTGAAGGTATTTCTCGGAATGTAACAGTTTATAGTAAATGAGAAATTTTATTTTGTCATATTTAAGGAGGCAAGAAACGTTAAAACTAAACTGTTTCTGAAATACCATTTCCTTGACAACAGAAATGCTCGTTTCTTCTATTAAAAATGTCCTTCCTTGACAATTTAGCTTCGTCTGTCCAAATTATTTACTTTAGAAAGTTAGGATCTTCTTGAATGCGGAATAGAATAGAATAGAAATATACTTTATTGTCAGAATAAATTTCATTGACAAAGCATAAAAACAACAAAATAGAATCACAGGTAAAACTTATATGGTAAGTAATAAAGTAGTAGTACGAAAAACAGTAAACAATATAGGAGTAACAGTTTAACACATTAAAAGAGAAACCACTAAACACACATAACAAAATATCACATAAAATACAGTTGACATAGATTAAGCAGTTATCACAATTTATCCCTGAAATATTCCTCCAAACTATAATAAGCTCTTCCCTGTAGAAAGCATTTACCCTATTCCTGAATTTTTTTAAATCAGTCAATTTTCTTAATTCGTCAGGTAAGTGATTAAAAATTTGCTTACTTCTAAAAATGGGAGAGTTTTTTGTTAGGGTTGTTTTAGGAATTGGAAGTGGAATAGTTAGGATTTGCCGGGTGGTTCTACAGATGCTTTTTTCAAAAATATCCTTATGGAAATTTTTATGCATTAGACATGCCGTTTCTAGGATAAAGATGCAGTAAATTGTCAGAATTTTATGTTGAATAAATAACGGCCTACAGTGTTCTAAATAGCTTACATCACACAGATACCTTATTGCCCTCTTTTGCAGAATAAAAACTGATTGTATTAAATAAGCTGCACAATTTCCCCAAAAGGCAATCCCATACCTAATATGTGACTATCATGGAGTAGTATACCATCTTTCCCGTATTAAATCCAAGTTCCCTTACCACAATTCTTACAACATAGCAACCACTTGATAATTTATTGTTAAGTTGGACCACATGACTATCGAATTTTAATAGCCTGTCAACATTGATTCCTAGAAATTTAAGGTTTAATTTATTGTCCATATTCACTGAATCGAGAACCAGATCATCATACGAAAATTTAAACGTAATGATGTTAGTTTTCTTTGAGTTAAAAATTAAAAGATTTGTGTCGCACCAGTCTTTTACTATTTTTATATCTGCAGATACCGTTTTCTTTAAGGCATCTGTATCCACACCGCTCCACAAAATGGTGCTGTCATCTGCGAATAACGTGAATCTGCCCTCAATTGGTAGCCTGGTGATATCATTTAAATATAGGAGAAATAAAAGTGGACCCAACACAGAACCTTGTGGGACTCCACTTGTAACAACACTAGTTGAGGAAATGTTTGATCCAGCTCTTACAAATTGATTTCTTCCCGTAAGATATGATGCAAACCAATGATTTGTGATCCCTCTAAAGCCATAAACGTTTAGTTTGCTAAGCAATATATGGTGATTCACGCAATCGAAAGCCTTAGAGTAATCACAAAAAACAGTCGCAACCATCTCATTAGTATTAAGTCTAAGATATATTTGGTTTAATAAATTATAGATAGCATCTTGAGTACTTTTAAATGCCTGAAATCCAAACTGTGCGCCATCCAAAATACTATTTTGAGCCAAATGTATCAACATTCTCCTCCTAACTAACTTTTCCACAACTTTAGATAGCGTCGACAGTAAGGAAATTGGGCGGTAGTTTGAAGGGATATCACAGTCACCTCCTTTGTGAAGCGGAATAACTACTGCTGTTTTTAGACAGTCAGGGAAACTGCCAGACCAAAAAGACACATTAATGCACTCAGCCAAGACATACAGTGCTCTTTCAGGAAGATTTTTCAACAACCGAATTGAAATATTGTCGTAGCCACTTCCCTTGGAATTTTTAATTTCGTTAAATATTTCATAAAGTTCAGGAAGGTTTGTGGTCTGAAATGCAAAGTCTTCTTGAATATCTATATGTGACATATAGGAAAGGGGATTATTTTTCCTTTGCAAATTGGATTGTAAGTCATTAGCGACAGTGCAATAAAAATTATTGAGTACATCAGGACAAATTTCGATTTTTTTCTCTACGCGCGGATTTTTACCAGTCAATTCATGAATAATATTCCAGGTTTCTTTTGTTGCATTATTTGAATTTTTAATTTTGCGTTGGTAGAATTTAGATTTTGCTCGTTTGATAAGATTCCTATATATAGTTCTATATTTATAAAAGTAACTAAGAAATGAAGTGTTGTTTGTGAATTTTTTAATTAGGTGAAGGGATCTCATATTTCTAGAAGAATAGTATATTATTTTATATGGAGGAAAAGTGATACTTTTCATGGCGCGCTCGTGTTTAACAGCCGAACGGAGTGAGGCTGGTAATAGAGAGCAAGCCATGAAAAGTAACTTTTCCTCCAAATAAAATATGCTGTTTTTTCTTCAAATGTCGACAAATTAATGCAAAAACATCTCTTTTTAATAGTAATAATATCTAATTATTATTAAAGATAAATGGGTTCGCAAGGCGGCTTAGACCACGGTCGTAGGTGGCCTTGCTTAGACCGGTGTCGGTGAATATAATGTAACATAAAGCTGTCAGTGGACACTGTCAACAATAATTATTTTTTGCGTCTCCGATTGCGTTTTAATTCCGTATTGATAAGCAGTTATTGAGTAAGTGCGATTAAATAATACCCAATTTGTTCCTAAATTAGTGATTTTTAGAAATGCAGTCACAAATTGAGTGATAAATACAAATTGTAGTTTAATAAATCTTGAGTTGTTGACGCTTATTTTGTTGTCTGTTTGTATTGTATCTATGTTGCTATGGTAACACTTTTACCTCCGCCGGCGGAAAAGTGAAAAGTAAAGCTCCGGCGGAGGAAAAACGAAACTTCACGGCCGCCTACACAGTCGAGTAATGACGGATTTACTGACGTTTGAAGAAAAACTCTTATACCCGAAGTTAGCCAGTTTTTTCTTTTCTTCTGTCTAATACTCTGCACAGGGAAGCTCTCATTAAAATTTTCAGTAAGGATATTATGAAACCTGTTAAAAGGCCTATTAGACTGTAGAACACACGCCCAATCTATCTTTTCACAAACACTTCTAAACTTACAATAATTCTTAGAACTAAATAATCTGTCAAACTTACGTCTAGACTTTTTTGCTTTAAAATTTACCACAAACGTACCCAAAACTGCTTCATGATCCGAGAAGTCAACGGGAACAACTTCGCAGTTTATAAAAACATTATTTTCTGTTAAGCTGGAACATAAATAGTCGATTTTTGTTTCAGAAGATGCTGTTATTCTTGTAGAAACATTTACTTTCATTTCAAGGTTGAATGTCAAAAGCAAACTGCGAAGCTTTAACGTTGCCTCAGACCTATTATCATCATAATTTATATTTAAATCTCCACCCAATATTAAGTTAGAATTATGCGGTAGTGATAAGAGAAGTACCTCTAAATTTTGAAAAAACCGGTTTAGATTTGAATAGTAAGGTGGTCTGTAAATACAAAGAATATACAAGTTATTTGTCTTATTATAAACTAATGAAAATTCAAAGACACTTTCAACAATAAGGTTATTAAATCTATCGTTCTCAGAAATTGCAAAACAATTTAAAAAATCCGTATTTATTAAAATTGCGGTGCCACCACAGGCATTGGAGCTTCTACAATATTTGGTTACAAGAGAGTAGTTATCAATAACAAGTGGTTCCTCATCTACTAGCCAGTGCTCCGTTAAAAGAATAAAATTTGGAAACATATTGTTTTCTAGAGCTATATATAAATCATTACTTTTATTCCTCAAGGATTGCATGTTTAATAAAAAAAGTGATACTTCAACACTATCAAAACCTTTAGTTAATCCAGAACCATTGGAGGGGCGGTTTTGTCTAAAAAAGAATCAGGCTGTGCTTCAACATTATTAATTTGAGTAGGAGATAGGCATATTTCGGTATTTACATTTGTTGGGATAGTATCTACATTTGTGCTACCGCTATTGTTTTGCACAGAAATACCAATGTTATCAAGTGCATGACTATGAATATTTACATCAGAGGAACTAGGGTTGTCAGACTCAAGCGATTCGCTGGAGTGTTGTAAAATAGCGCTAGTTGTATCTATAAAAATTAGAATTAGAAGATTAGAATTGTTTCACAAAATTGTACCCTACTTTGAAAATCTTCTGGTTTCAGGGCTTGAACTTTTGTAAACTTGTATGGAGTTGTTATTAAGATCCTTTGAATAGAGGCACGGATTATGTTTAAATCATCTTCTGCACTTCTGATAGAAGCTTGGGTGTAAGTGTCAGTGGCGTAGCTAGAAATGCGAGCGCCGGGGGGCAAGCCTATTCGCTGGCGCCTAAAACAAACCTATATTTTGTGTATATGCGCAAATTAATCCAAAAATAATACATCATAATATTTAACGTATATTTTTGAAGTGAAACTTCTTACGCACGCCGGGAGTAAATTTTGAAGGTCGCGATCCCGACACTCGGCGGGCGATCGCAACACACGGCAGGCGAGCTGGCAGGGAACTGAAAACGGTCACGGACGTTTATTGTGATATCTTTGTTAGTTTACAAGATAAAAATGCGGGATTTGCTCTTTTACCTTGTCAAGACATAAGCGAAACTTTTATGAAGAACAGTTTTTTTTCTTTTAGGCCTTTCCTTTATGTTAATTGAGTGATACCTATATTTAAAAAAACGACTTTTTAACCAAATCCGTTAAGATATGTATAAGGCTAAGGCGTTTAATTATTGTGATATCTTTGTTAGTTTACAAGTTAAAAATAAGGGGTTTCGTCTATTACCTTGTCAAGACATAAGCGAAACTTTTATGAAGAATAGTTTTTTTCATTTAGGCTTTTTCTTTTGGTTAATTGAGTGATATATGTAAAATAACCACTTTTTAACCAAATCCGTTAAGATATGTATAAGGCTAGGGCGTATAATTATTGTGATATCTTTGTTAGTTTAC
>MU185419.1:0-81091 GCA_016904865.1 Pissodes strobi | reverse complement strand
CGTATAATTATTGTGATATCTTTGTTAGTTTACAAGATAAAAATATGGGGTTTGCTCTATTACCTTGTCAAGACATAAGCGAAACTTTTATGAAGAACAGTTTTTTTTTCATTTAGACCTTTCTTTTCTGTTAATTTAGTGATACCTTTATTTAAAAAAAAACTACCTTTTAACCAAATCCGTTAAGATATGTATAAGGCTAGGGGGTTTTGCTCTATTACCTTGTCAAGACATAAGCTAAACTTTTATGAAGAACAGTTTTTTTTTCATTTAGGCCTTTCCTTTCTGTTAATTGAGTGATACCTATATTTAAAAAAAAAACTACTTTTTAACCAAATCAGTTGAGATATGTATAAGGCTAGGGCGTATAATTATTGTGATATATTTCTTAGTTTACAAGATAAAAATATGGGGTTTGCTCTATTACCTTGTCAAGACATAAGCGAAACTTTTATGAAGAACAGTTTTTTTCCATTTAGGCCTTTCCTTTCTGTTAATTGAGTGATACCTATATTTAAAAAAAACTACTTTTTAACCAAATCAGTTAAGATATGTATAAGGCTAGGGCGTATAATTATTGTGATATCTTTGTTAGTTTACAAGATAAAAATATGGGGTTTGCCCTATTACCTTGTCAAGACATAAGCGAAACTTTTATGAAGAATAGTTTTTTTTAGTTAGGCTTTCTCTTTTGGTTAATTGAGTGATATATGTAAAAGAACCATTTTTTAACCAAATCCGTTAAGATATGTATAAGGCTAGGGAGTATAATTATTGTGATATCTTTGTTAGTTTACAATATAAAAATATGAGGTTTGCTCTATTACCTTGTCAAGACATAAGCGAAACTTTTATGAAGAATAGTTTTTTTCATTTAGGCTTTCTCTTTTGGTTAATTGAGTGATATATGTAAAAGAACCACTTTTTAACCAAATCCGTTAAGATATGTATAAGGCTAGGGCGTATAATTATTGTGATATCTTTGTTAGTTTACAAGATAAAAATATGGGGTTTGCTCTATTATCTTGTCAAGACATAAGCGAAACTTTTATGAAGAATAGTTTTTTCATTTAGGCTTTCTCTTTTGGTTAATTGAGTGATGTATTTAAAAGAACTACTTTTTAACCAAACCCGTTAAGATATGTATAAGTCTAGGACGTATAATTATTGTGATATATTTGTTAGTTGACAATATAAAAATATGAGGTTTGCTCTATTACCTTGTCAAGACATAAGCGAAACTTTCATGAAGAATAGTTTTTTCATTTAGGCTTTCCCTTTTGGTTAATTGAGTGATATATGTAAAAGAACCACTTTTTAACCAAAGCCGTTAAGATATGTATAAGGCTAGGGCGTATAATTATTGTGTTATCTTTGTTAGTTTACAAGATAAAAATATGGGATTTCCTCTATTACCTTGTCAAGACATAAGCGAAACTTTTATGAAGAATAGTTTTTTTCATTTAGGTCTTCTCTTCTGGTTAATTGAGTGATATATTTAAAAAAACTACTTTTTTACCAAATTCGTTAAGATATGTATAAGGCTAGGGCGTATAATTATTGTGATATCTTAGTTAGTTTAGAAGATAAAAATATGGGGTTTACTCTATTACCTTCTCAAGACATAAGCAAAACTTTTATGAAGAATAGTTGTTTTTTTCATTTAGGTCTTCCCTTTTTGTTAATTGAGTGATATGTATATTTAAAAAAAAAACTACTTTTTAACCAAATCCGAGGCTAGGGCGTTCAAGTTTAAGAAGTTTCACTTCTGATATGCGCACATAGTACAAACGCTTTTTTTTACTTACAGGAATATGAATGTAAAATATATAAACGGCAACCAGCCAACAGGTACATACAAATTTAAATATAAACGTAAACTACAAATCTGTAACCTTAATTAATTAATTAAACATTGGTCTTTCTTCGTTTTTAAATCGACGTAAATTGATCGATTATTTGATCAAAATTAATTTTTTGGACAAATTCATTTTCTATGCTTCGTATTGCTAGGCTATTTATTTAGACTTGTCGGGCTAATGGTACTTCCTAAATACGAAACTCTAAAAAACACATACCTTTTTACAACCGAAATTTTCGGAATGTTTGTCTTTGAAGTCGCATGCCGCCTTACGCATCGTTTTTACAAATTTGCATGTACCAAATGCCGCCGCGCCGGGATATATCTTTTTATTCCACGTAGAATAAATAATAAATACCTGACACAAAATGTATTGGTTGGGTAAAAAGTTTAATACATATTTCGGTCGTTGATTGTATTATAATTTAATTAATTTAAAAACTCAGTTAAGCTCATGAACATTGTTAGCGTTAGCATATTTATAAATTCGCAGCGGCGCCTAATTTCTCTTGGCGCCGTGGGGCCTTGCCCCCCCTGGCCCACCCGGGGGCCGGGTTGTTGTCTTCATCAGAAGTACAGGTTCCGATTTTAATTTTTGACCCATAATTAATGAAATTATTTGGAATCGTATAAACTTTCTCTTGTTAATTGGTTGTAGATCGGGGAACTTTTCATTGAACTTGCATGTTCTTCCTATAATTTGGTCACATTGTCCATGAATTATAAAATAAACAATTTATCAAAACTTCATTTGACTTGTTATTTCCCTCCATTTAAATTTTTTTCGAGTCACTTTTATTAAGAAACGCGCGATGTATCATTAATAACGCACTAATTGTCAAATTTTCCTAGTGACATGTTTCATCATGACATTTCATCTCTATCTACGATAAATATGCCAAAATAACTTGCTTTTATTTCCGAAACTTTACTATTAAGTATAGGAATATGATATATCATTTGAAAGGAATTTTGATTGTCTTTCAAGTTCCATTTAAAAAAATACACATTTGACCGTAGGGATGGGTATAGGAATGTATTAGGCAAAAATAATCAGAAACTAAATACGAATTCAAAATGCAATCGTATATAGGGTGCCTCAATTGAAATATCAAAGATGTTGATACTTTTTGCAACGCTGCATCGCTAAAAATATTTTACATCGATAGATCAGGAGCAATTACTTAAGTTGCCAAATTTTCAGAATAATCCAATCTCAAATCCAATGTCCCGTTTTCCGTAGACGTCTAAGGTACCATCTACCGTGAGACACCCTATATACCGTATGTTTTCAACGAATTTAACAAATAACCAATACCTAGATATAATAGCTAGGATTTTGTATGTGTTTTATTTTATTTCAACTTTTATCCAAACCAAGTTTATTTAATGGTGTACATCAAAGAATAAAGAAGAGAAAGGAAGGAGCTTGTGCGCCGTTTGACACTTAATACGTGGGACGAACTCCAGAGGCATCGAGGAGGCTGCGGAGGAACCATAATATGTCACATTCTGACGTTATGTTTTGGTGCTTCCTACGTTTTGATAGTATTTCTTGTGTTTAAAGCTATTTTTTGCAATTTACTTTGATTTGGAACATTGTTTATTTGTTTAGTAATATTATTGTAGATAATGCGTTAGTTCATATAGTGTTTAATTAGATATTTAGTGGTAAAAGTGTGTATTTAGGACTAAAGAAGCAAAGTAAACATAGTTACTTATGCAGCTTGTGATATTTCGAAAACTCCAACAAATTCAGAACTTGGAATAACATTTCATCGGTAAGTAGGTATTTTACCCCTTATTTTTCTGTTTTTTACCATTTAATAAAGCAAAATTATAAATTGTCTAATTGTCAACAAATAGGTGACAGATCTAATCATGAGCGTACCCGTAAAAAATATAGCATTAAAAACCAATTTTTGCAAGAATATTGGACAGTGCTAAAAGTAATACTTGTCTTTTATACTTGAAATGTTAAAGTTTATTCTGCCAATAAAATGCTAAAACTAGTTATTTGAATATATTTGGGCATTTGAAATGCAAAAATAAGCGAAATATGGTTAGAGAATAGTGCGTTAGTTTTGAAGGGTGCTTCTTCAATAAAATTAGGTAGTACCAAAGACAATTCACAGGGATTGTCTTTGGTAGTACTATTTTTTTTAATAAGAAACACACTTCAAAACTACCCCACTATTATCTAACCATATTTTGCTTATTTTTGCATTTCAAATTCCCAAATATATTCAAATAACTAATTTTAGCAGTTTATTGGCAGTATAAACTTTAACATGTCAAGTATAAAAGAAAAGAATTTATTACTTTTAGCACTGTCTAATGTTCTTGCAAAAACTGTTTTTAATGCAATTTTTTTTACGGGTATGCCGATAATTAGATCTGTCACCTATTTGTTAACAATTAGACAATTTATAATTTTTCTTTATTAAATGGTAAAAACCAGAAAAATAAGCGTAAAATACCTACTTACCGATGAAATGTTATTCCAAGTTCTGAATTTGGTTGAGTTTTAGAAGGGCCACAAGCTGCACAACTAACCATGTTTACTTTGCTTCTTTATTCGAAAATACACACCTTTACCACTAAATATCTAATTAAACACTATATGAATTAACGCAATATCTGCAATAATATTACTAAAGAAAAAAACAATGTTCCAAATCAAAGTAAATCGCAAAAATAGCTTTAAACACAAGAAATACCATCAAAACGTAGGAAGAAGCACCCAAACATAACGTCAGAATGAATCATATAATATACTATAGTATACTGTCATGCCTTATTTAAAACGAATCCAACCCCAAATTTGCAAAAATTCGTTTTCATTTTATTTACTCAGTCGTTTAAGTACTAAAAAAAGCATAACTGGAAAGAAAAATCCCAAAAAAAAAATTTTAAATGACAGCAATTTATAGACAATTTTACAAAATATCTTAAGGCCGACTAATTTATTAGATATTTTAGTGTTATTTTAAAGGCAAGCTATAGGATTTAACGGATAACATTTTTAACGTTATGCTTGATACTTTTCCATTTCAAATATGAAAAATAAACTTCTGTATGTAAATGTCAGGTGCCTAAACTTATATGTTTACAATTACATTTAGATACAAAAATTATCGAAAAAAAAAAACAGAAAGTTGCGTTTCTTTTTCGGATAAGTGCTGCTTTTTACATACCTCGTAACCATCATGTAATAATCATTCACGTAATTTAGAAGAATTGTGAATTGATGATGTTATTTATTTAAAACTTCACTTTATCTATTCACCTGATGGAAAACAGGTATAATTTTCCAAAAAATTAATGGAAAAACATAGAAAACATATTATAGGGAAAACAAAAATTTTTTCACACACCACTTTTTCTTGGTATTTTCCCAAGATTTCTTTACATAGGTATTTAGCTAATAAAATGAAATTTACACATGTGAAATTTATCCTAAGAAATTTAATTTTTATATTTCGAATATACCTAAAGTATCTAGCAAAGTTAAAACATTTATATGATCCGCAAAAAAACGCACGTATTTTTTTATACATGTTGTCAATATTTATAAATTATAACTTTTTTTGAGATCACTGTACCAGTAAGTAATAAACAACAAAACTATATAAATACATAGTATAAGTATTTATTTTTTGTTGTGCAATCGTTTTAGGAGACGGCACTGGTAATCTGGGTCGCCATATGCAAGAACCAATCCGGTCTAATGTCAATATGTATTTTGCTCCTTCCTTCCTATTCTTTATTCATTGGTGTACATCGACTTTCAATTGTCAGAGATTTTTTTCGCAACAAAGGAGGAATTTTTGCTTCCCATTTTTAGCCATTCAAAACCGCGCATCAAATATAATTTAAAGAATTTCGTATGCTCGCCCATTTCGTACTTAATTCGACTTGACATTGGCGAAGTATATTAACACTATCACATTTAACGTTTATCACAAAAAAAACACCAACAAAATCCACAGGGTCACTTCAATTCTCCAGCAGCGTACGTTTATTGATCGTTGCCCGAACTGATTGGCTAGGGACGTATTGATTCAGGCACGTGACCTTGCGCACCGCAAAATTCGTCCTGCTCGATCTGAGAACTCCTTCTGGCCCATGATACACCAGCCAGAACGAGAAAATTTCGCCTCGATCGGTCCAGTTTTTCATAAAAATGGTTTAGAAACGGCCGAGTCGTCGGAAAATAAAGCGGTTCGACTTTCGGTACTTCCGCGACTATCGGAAAATCGAGAAAATTGCAAAACAGTAGGGTAAGTAGGAGATGTTTATTTATTGACCTTTGTGTGACGAGAATCATCCACTGGTCAGGGCGTATTAATACGTTTCCCATTTTGTTTTTATTAGTTATGTAATTTCCATATTTGATAAGTCATGAGCTATAGTTTTTTTTTGACGAAAAAGTCTTTCGGGAAAACCCTCTATGCTTTTTTAAGGATGGGGCAATGCTGTAGTAAATCGCCCTTCAACTGCGTTTCCCCCAAAATAGTGTTCGTTCAGTGTCTAAGTTGACAGCTTAACAAAGTGTTTAAGAATCTACTTTAACAATAATTGTCCAAAATCGTTTACGTTTCAAAGAATATTTTGCTTATTATGAACAGTTTTGGCCCGCTTTCGTAAAACTGGTTCGAAAACGAAGCACCATTTACTCCTGCGTATGTCTCTCCGTTTGTGCAGAAACCTCTAATTCCTAAATAGTTTGAGGTAGGATGAGGGGTGCAGTATTAATACAAATATATTTTTGGCCCGGTGGCATACCTAAAATAATGAACTTTCTTTATTAAAGTGCGGTTTGTTCTATCATGTGAGAGCCTAAAGTGTTTTTCATAATACCTCTCTGAAAACTATCATTTTCGACGTCTCTGTAGAGCAAAGAAAATAAGTCTTTTCGGTCCGGGCACGGGAAAAATTTTCCCGGCCCCTAATTAGGGAGCCGGAAAAGTTTTCCCGCTCCCTGATTTTAAGTGCTAAATTTGCAGTTATTTAGTCACAGAATAAGCATAAAGTAGAATAAATTGGGTTAAAATTATACAGCGATGCAGTCTACAAGATTAATCTAGTACATTTTAGCGTCAATAGTATAATTTTAAGTAAAATTATTTTATTTATTCTGACATTACTTGTCACAAATACTTCAAAATTAGCTGCCTATTCAATTACAACAAAGTATACAAACACATTTCCATAGCAACGCTTGATGAATATTAGATAAATACCTGTCTTGCTTGTCTTGCAAGTTTGACGTTTGCTTTCATTTGAATACAAAATGTATTATGACATGATTTTGGATACGTAAAATTATAATAATTTTATGTTTATGTCTTGATTTCAGAGAGGTATTATGAAAAATATCGTTCACTACACGTCCAGAAACAGCTTTTCCTGTGCTTGCACGACTTCCGGTGTTCGGCTACGCCTCACACCAGAAACTGTCGTGCGCGCACCGGAAAAGCCTAGTTTCTGGACTGGTAATGAAATATACTATTAAGCCAGATATGACCATTTTTTTCTAAGTTTCTGTGACTACAAATTAGAATATTTTTCCATAGGAGTTGATGTTTTGAATGAAACCGTATGGTTTTTCGAGGTTAAAACATAGTTTAATCTTACAGGTTTTCAAAAATGTAAGATAATAAAACGCAATTTTTTTTTTCTGGAACTAAATAGGTTTTAAAAAGACTGTTTTACACCCAAATTATACACCTTTTCGTGATACATTACAATATTGTTTTAAATTAGAGGAATGTGCTCTGATCATCATTGGGATTTTGCAAATAAATATTTATTTTCATGTTTGCGATTGTCGACAAACTGACCTCCGCATGTTCCGCACGTTCTTTGTTCGTCCTTTTTGAAGGATTTCAGAATACTGTAAGGATATGAGGGCTTATAATTATATTGTCATTTATGTGAACAAAACAATATTTGCATTGTACGTTTTTGTTGTGATACAGAGATAACGTTTGTTTAACGAACTGATAAATCGGGTGTGTAAAACGAATGCCTTCGGTCCTATTTTACTTCAAATAATCATAAACGAGGTTTCATGTACTGACCGTAGCGAATTTAAAGGGAGACGTAGGGAGAGGTCATGGGACCCGTATTTAAAGGAAACCTTACATAATTTAAAACATCAATAATTATTTATCCCGATTCTATAGGGTATTTGGGTTGGTTATGAACATGAACGCGCTATTTTCGACTATTCTTTAAATAACCAAGTGGAGTAAGGTACGAAGGAGACCAACACAATCTGGTTGTTTTATTGTAAGTAATTTAGATGAGATTATAAAACAGTTGTGTCTTTATTTGTAATATTTGTATGTACCATGTTATTTGAAAGCACGAAGGGCTAATTAGGATCGAAGATCGAAAATAATTTAAAATCTGGTGCAGTCAAAAGCAAGCAATAGTTATAGTTTAGAATTAACTTTTTGTAAACCAGATATAATCTCTGGCGTCATCTGTAAAGCTTTGACGCTATGAATTGCTTCGATAATGGATGGCACTAGAATTATGTTTAGTTTACGAAAAGCTTATTTTGAACTACGGATAGGTGCTGCTTTTGATTGTATCAATAAAGACAAGGACTGTATCAAACTCGCCTTCAGTTGCGAGTACCTACCATAAAAATCGTGTAATTTACGAATTTAGAATAGTTTTAATGATGAATTGAATGAATTCTATAATTAACATGAAGATAAAATTTACATATATACATATTTGTCATCATAGATGAATACCGTGAGTAATTGACTAGCGTCCTTTGTTTCTATCTAAGATGTCAGTGGCTACGTTTACACGGGGCATACCAAATACTCATTTGCGTACCTACTAAATGAAGTCACCCCTAAATTTCGGTCGGCCTAAACACACAGGCATTAAAATTTGATAACTAAGTTTGATCCTAATCAATCAGGGTAGATCAAATATCATTTTTAACCCCGAAATTTGACTGTTGGAGATCATATAGATCATGATATGCATGTGATATTAACATAACCTGAAAATTAAATTGAGCATATAATTTGGGATTTCGTTAACTATAATTGAAATATTTTTATTCTTCTTGAACATTATCTATTGTCTCGGGATTATTAAGATGGTTTCTTGCATTTAAAACTAGCTGCTATAATTCTTCGCGTGTGTTTACGGGAGTCTTATAAATTTTGGTGTTAAGAGAGCACCCCACAAAATAAATCGCACATATTTAGGTCCGGAAAAAGTGGTGGCCATCGTACTGATGCATCATTGCCTCTTCCAATCCACCTATTAGGATATTGTTCATCGCTGAACAGTAACGAAAAAGTGAAGTGGCGCTCCATCGTGCAAATACCACAGTCCCTGCCGAATCAAAAGGGGCAAATCTTCCAGATGAATTGGCAAAGTGTTTTGCCAAAAATTTAGGTAAATATTTCCATTCAATTTGTCTAGCAATACCACAGGACCCATAAGGTATCGATCGATAAATCCTGCCCAAACATTTATTTTAAATTGATGTTGGTGGTGGGCAACTTTAATGGCATAAGGATTTTCATCGGCAAAAACATGTTCCTTGTGCGGGTTAGTAACTCCTTACCTTGTAAAGCACGCCTCGTCGGCAAATAAGATTTCCTTACTAAAATTTAGATCATGGATTCTTCTTTCTAATAAATAAGAGCCGCTGGGGGGGGGGGGATCATTGAGCAAAAGTTCTTGAACTGCCGGAGTTCTTTAAGGGTGTGTATTATCTCTCACACTGTTTTTGCTCTATATCAACGATCTCTTAGACAGGTCAAACAATCCTATTTACAGCTCTACAAACGACTGCACTCTTATATTCCCATTCATGTCGCGTCCAATGACCGCTCCTTAATGCGAGCGAGAAAATCAGATTGCTGCAATCCAATCAATTACGATATGAACGCCATTGTGGAATGAGGTGAGGAAAATAATGTCCAGTTTAACGCAGGGAAGACTGAAGCAGCTGTCTTCTAAAAAAAGCAAACACCGTAGAACGTGATTTATCAGTGACAGGATAAACACTGACTCTGATTTCATCCATAAGCTTGCTGGGCATCAACGTAGAAAACATGTCGGCGTAATGACGCCACCAAAATCATCAAGGCAGTACCACAAAAGCTAGGAGCACTCTATAGAGCAAAAAAGTTGTATACACTTCACCAGTTCTTACTGCTCTATAAGGCCGAGATAAGACCATCTCTGGAATACTGTTCCCATGTGTGGAGCTCGGCACCCAAACACTTGCTCAAGATATTGGACTCCATAGAGTGGAGAGCAGTCCGTCTTGTGGATGACCCAGAGGTGACTAAAGACCTTGATAGCCTTGAACATCGAAGAAAAGTGGCAGACCTATCTCTATATTATTGATACTACTACGGAAAGTATTCGAACGAGCTGGGCACTTATGATTCCGTCCAGAGTTGTGCTCATCAACATACGATTCAGTTGCGAACACCTAGGACGTCGCTGTTACGGGACTCCTCTACCTGGAGAACTGCCTCGCTCTGGAATGAACTTCCGAGTAACGTCTTTCCCGACAACTACAACCTACAGGGCTTTAAGTCCAACGTCCACCATCTTCTCCGCACACGCACCGCTCGTTGAGCGATATAGAATTTTCCTTTTGTGTGTGTGCCGAACATAAAAAAAATTACATTGCTGTTAGCAGTTTTGAAAGGCAACAAAGAGGTTATCGATTTGGTTTCGAGCACAACGCAAGTCACTTTGAACACTTAAATTATTAGTGGTTTTATTTTTATTAGTAGAATTTTGTAAATTTCCTCAATTAGGTTTTTCATCCTTAGAAATGTATTGACGGATATATTTCTCTGAAAATTTGTAATCAATCTTTTTGCTTCCCTTGCATTTTTTTGGCATTTGTAGAACGCACTAAAATCTGTAATTACTCATCTAAGGAGTATGTCATTTCGACAAGAATAAAATTGCCAATTTTTGAAGTGAAACTTCCTTAGCGAGGGTAAAATCAGAAAATATGCTTATGAAAGTGAAACGCTTATTAAAGTGAAACGCCTCTTTAATTAAGCATGTTCCAGTATAGCTAGAGGGTTGAAATTTTCTGGACATATAGCCGGGGTAAAATGAGGATCCTGGACGAAACTGGACCCCGTGTTCGAAAACGAAATAAGAAAATAAAAATTAATTTAAAGAAACGTTAGAGAAACGAGGATTTTGGCGAAAAAAAAGGCGAAGGAGTTCAGATACGAGGTCGGGGATGGCAAAAACGGGAAGAAAAGAAATGGTTTATGAAAAAAAAACAAAAAGTTTTGCAAACATGGGAAAAAATCTAAAAACACTCAAAAATGTTCGGAGAGTTAATAAAAGTATTATAAAATAAGAAAAAAATAATAATAAAAAAAACAAAAACAAAAGATTGTTCGGAAAGTTAATAAAAGTATTATAAAACCAAATAAGAAAAAAAAATTAACAAAAATAAAAGAAGAAATTGTTCAGAAGGATAATAAGAGTATTATAAAACGAAATAAAGAAAAAAATTAGAGAAACGCGGTTTCGGCGAAAAAAAGTTGAAAAAAACTTAAAAAAGTGTCGAAACTGTGGGCAAAAATTGTGAAAAAAAGCTTAAGAAAAATAAAAACTCAATTCCTATATTTATTTCAGAAGTTTCACTTCAGTTGTGTACTTATAAAGGTGAGGCACGTATTTTTTTATTTTCAGGGATTTAAAGGTAATTTTACCTGTATTACTTATACTAACCTAAGGTATATTTCGCAGGTAATGGAGAAGGCTAACGATTCAGTCCCCAGATGTCGCCTGTGGGAAGCCTTGAATACGCTGGGCGATAACAAATGCATTATTAAGACCATTAGAATGCTTTATAAGGAAAACGAGTCATGCAGGATGCAAGGATGCAGTCTGTCCCCATTTCTTTTCAATGCATATATCGAGCTAGCTCTCAGAAATTGGAAAAGACGCTGCCATGGTATGGGCTTGCCTGTCAGTGACCATTATCTGTTCACGCTGAGTTTCGCGGATGACCAGGTTATTATAGCACAGGACGCATATGATCTTGAATTCATGCTAAGAAGGCTGTATGAAGAATACTCAAATTGGGGGCTACAAGTGAGTCTTAAAAAAAACGAGTACTTGGTAGTAAACACGGATGCTAACTTTGAAGTTTTGATCACCGATGACATCCAGATAAATCAAGTAAATGATAACATGACCCATATCCACCCTGAGCTTTTCCTGTAGCATCTTTGAGAACAGCCTACACATAGAGCCATTAATACTCAATCCCCTGTAGTAGCCAGGGTCGTTTCTATTACCTTTCTTGAAAAGTGACACAATATATGAGGTATTCCATTCATGTGGGATGTAGTTCTGTTGATAGCAATGATTTAATAGGTTCGTGATGCGGCGATTAAGTTTTGAACCCCCATATTTTAACAACTCAATGTTTCCAGGTCCAGATGATCTTCCATTTTTCATTCTTTGAAGGCTTTCTGCTACCTCTCTGACATTAAACGACACCTACTCATACTCGTCTTCACTCGCATCTTGATTATTTTATAAGTGGTTCTCTCTGCTCCGTAAGTAGGTTGAGATAATGTTGTCTCCACTTTTCCATGGGTACTTTTTGAGACACTGTATCTACTTGATTTGTTTTCATTCGCTTCTGCGCGTTGTGCTTCCCCTGCCAAAGCCTCAACCTCACTACATCTCCTTTCCCACGACTTCGTTTTTTCTTCTTTTATTAAATATCTTACATGACGATTTTTGTTTTAATTGTTTTTATAATCAGTCCAACTGTTGTCTGACCTGTCAGCTAGCGATTTCTGATAGCTTTTCTTTTTATCACTTATGGCAGTTTTAACTTCATCCGTTAACCATAACGGTACTTTTCCTTGTTTACGGTTTTCTTCTTCCCCTAATGCTTCCAGAGCTCCTTCTCACTGCGTTCTCGATTCGTTGTACTCCTGTTCAATGTCATCTGTTGTGGTCAATATTTCCAAGGCGTACTCAAGTCTACGTTGGTAGAGATATTTAACAATTTCCTGCTGGAAAAGATACAGTTTATAGCGTTTTCTTTCTTCCAAAGTGATCGTGGTTCCAGCTTCAGCCTCCCGTTGTGTGCGTTGTTCTTGGTTGAAGGGTATAACTATTTTGGCTATAATCAACCGATGGTCTGAACCACAATTGACGCCTCTCTTGACTCTACAATCGTTTACTTTGATAGCAGAGACCTGTCTTTTAATAATGTAATCTATAATTGACTTTTGTTGCATTGATGGTCTTTCCCTTGTATATCGGTGAATGTCTTTATGGGAGAAGAAGCCGTTGAGTATTTGCAAGTTGTTTAATTCACACACCTCAATAAGTCTCTCTCCCGAATCATGGCAAATCCTCTCCCCATGTCTCCCCACTATTTTGCTATTTTGTTGGGATCCTATCCTTGCGTTCAGATCTCCAGCGATAATCAGTTCTTGGTTGGGTTTTAATTGCGCTAGGGTGTTCGATAATGCTTCTTTTGTAGCAATGGCTGAATCATCCGTAGGTGCATATAGTCCAACCACTATTATTTCGATACCGAATACATTTATAGTGACTGTCATTATTCTTTCTGATATAGGGTTATAATGTATAATGTTATTCCACCATTGTGACCCAACCAATACTGATACTCCAGCCAGCTTGCGCTCTATTTGTCCACTCCTGACCAAAAATGAAGATACTGGTCTAGAATTTCGCTTCCTCTACCCTTCCTTTTCGTTTCAGTAAGTACCGTTATGTCTACTTTTTGTAGGGATAGTTTGTGAGTGACTTCCGAGGTTTTGTTAGTTAGGCTGTTAATATTCCATATTCCCAAAATCATTGTCCTTTTACTAGCCAGGCGTCGTCTTAGAAGGTTCCTATCTGTGTTCCGAGGCTTGACTACGGTTCTTTGAGCAATTTGAAATTTTGCACGTAACAGGCTGCTAACCTATTGCCTAAACCCCCAACCTGGAGGACCAGTGGCCTTTCTGTAGGGATGCCCATTCTTAGCCGAGGTGTTCCGGTTTTTTGGCGCCGGAGACTCGCCACCGCCCTATTCCAGTCTGCTACATAACAGGCACCCATTGACTGCCATGCATTACTAGTGGTCACGCGCCTCTCATGAGCCTTCGAGAACTTTGGAAATACGACTTGCTGGCAGAGCTTGTATGTTCAGCGGACGTTTCCCGAGATTTAATGAGTCATCTCAACTCGGCATTGAGATGACTCCTCGAGGTCCATAATACATAACATACAATAATAATAATATTTTTCATATAACGCCCTTTTATGTATTTGATGACGTTATGAATCCAAATGCAACGAGATCCGTATATTTATTACTGTGAAAAGTTACTCGTTACCAAACAATGGAAAATTTAAGGTTAAGTTTGCCAGCTGCACTAAAGGTACTCGCAAACTTGTAAAATACACTTTTTGTGGTGCGCAACCTGGAAAATGGCGTCAAGACCTGTGTTAAATTTCACCACTCGATGCAAACAAAATCATTGATTTCTACGGTACGGGTAGAAAGGGCCGTCGGAAATTGCACTTGCTCTTTGTTTTATAATTATGTTAGAATATAATTTGATATAAATAAATACTGAGAACTGTGAGATACGAATTTGAATACAGGCTAGCTATGACTATCAGGAAGTTAATGTGTTCATTTTGAGCACAACTTCAAAAAAATAAAGCGGCACAAGAAGAGAAAAACTAAATGAGTATATAATTATATATTATAATAGTTTGAATGTCGGGTTATCCATGAGCAAGCGAGATGGTATAGAGACCATGCGCTAGAGTTTGTTCCCTTTTAGGACCTTTAGAATAATAAAGTATAATTCAATGTAAGGTTGTATTTAAAAGTGCCAACTTCTGACGCCACCCTTACTGGGGATTGCTTAGGACCCAAGCTCCTAACTTTCATTTAGATCAATATGACGATTATGAAATGAACATATAACATAAAACATGCTTGCTTAGTGACATATTTTAAAATGTTCTCTAGCTCAGCTATAATTTGCTAACCTTAACTTTGCTGCGATTTTATGTGTTGTTTTTGTGTTTATCAAATTCATCGCCAGTGCAATCCTGAATCCTATTTAAAATCCTTATTATCTCGTTAACCTACGGATATGCGTAGGAAGCAGGAAAGAGTTTTCATTAAGCCCCACCTCTATTGCGTGGTAATCTTATTATTTATCAGTGTTAGATGAAAAGGACATAATATTACGTTTCAGGCTAGGATGGTAATTAGGGAAGGATAATGCCTTGACTAAAAAAGCCCTGTAGGAGAGTCTAGAACTGAAATGTTTTTTAAGTTAATTCTGATTTCACAATTTAAATAAAACTAATCTATTTATTATAATACAAAAATCAAGAGTAAATTAGAGCTGCCTTCTCTCCCCTGGCCTATAGAATGTACTGTGGCTACGCTAACATTTTAGATTAAAACAAATAATGTCTTTGTATTTACCTATATGAAACAGATATGTATAGGTAGTTTTCGTTAATTTCAAATTAAACATTTTCGTTTCATTTTTGCAAATATGGTGCTAAAACTACTAACTCTAAAATGGGAAATTATTCATGTTTTAGAGCCTTTTTTGCAGAAATTTTGAATAAATGCCTATATAAATCTATAGAAAATGTCCTCTTCATTAATTAATATTCTGTAATTGGCGCCTAAACGATAAACACAAAATTCGAAATCCGTATATTCGGGCTTCGTGACTCTCGCAAATCACATGAAAGATTGAACGGCTGATTAGGCGGCGCCGCGGCGTCGTTGCGACTCGACGCCGACGGATTGGCGGATGCACATTGACCTACGCCGGATGACGCGTTCCATGAATGGCCCAAGAAAAGCACTCAGGACATTTATTGCGTAAATCACCCTTGGGTGGAATGACGCATATATGTTATTGTTTCAGTGCGTTTTACCTCGAACGCCGCAAGCAAAGAGATTCCGAGGTCACTAAAAACACTCGCTTTGCTCCGTGTATGACCTTATAAGATTAGGTTTGGCATGAGAATATGTAAACAATGGCATGAGCTATATACTCAAAAGTACAAGTCGAAATATGTATTACCATCTTTTTGACGGCATACACTCCCTTAAAAATTTATAAATATGTTATTGGACTTTGGACGTAATCTATACCTTTGTTGTTCTATTTACTGTACTTATGATTCAATTTAATAAATAAATAAATTGTGGCTATAGGAATAAAAATACCTAAATACATGTATACCTAACCTACCATTTACATCTGTATTGCTGCATAACGTTTACACTACAAATTTTAATAAAATTTTGAAACCCGGTATTAATAATTAGTATTTATATCGTTGAGATTTGCTTGATTTAAAGAAGAATAAGCCAACTGAATCTAACCCAAACTTGTGTCAATTTCATTATTTTTATTAATATATGGGTTACCTTTACCCGCTAATATATTCTAAATACCGGCTAAAATACTTACCAGCGGTAACATTGCGAATTATGTAAAAAAAAAATAAAATAAACATATTTCGCGGTATTTCAAAATAGCAAATACGTTTTGAAATAAAAGAATATTTTAATTTTAAGGGGTTGTTTCAACTACTTGAAATTTGAGTTTTTTTTAAAATTCCCTTCCTTATCGAACCCCTACGTCTTAACATCAGCCTGTATGAAGATTCAGTTTTCCATGTCAAGCGGCATGATGAATGAGTGATTGAGTGAGTGAATTATATTAGTATGGATACCTAAAGATAAAGAACATCTCGTACTACATAATAAGATTTTTAACTCCGTGAGACCCAATTTTTTATTGTATCAGTAAAAAAGTGTTTTGTGTAAATAATTTCTTATGTCTCCATAAAGGCTCTAAGCTGATTTTTTTGTTTATTTTTATAAAAAAAAATATACATAATAAGCCTATCGATAGGCTTATTCACCCTTATTGTTTGGGAAAGAAACATACATATAAACTGGTGTCATTGATTTTATTCGGAGATCAGGACCCGCCTCGTTAAGTGGAAGGCGACTATATCCTGGTTGTTCCATTAAAAAAAAACACATACACTCAATAGCAGCAATCTTACAGTGAAATTTAAAGGCGACAAGGATTTTATTTATAAGAATATTTTAGGAAAAGTTTATGAAATTGTTGAATCTAACAGGCGAAGAGACTGTTAAGTAATTAATAATAATGGTACAATATGATAATTGTACTGAGACCAATTCTGTTGTTAACTCGGTACTGTATGCCTTACACCTAAACGCTCAAAACACTACAATCCGAAGTGATCACTTAGGTTTAAGCTTATTATAGCATATACGTATGCGTGCGCTAGTAGCTGCACCAATTTATTAGTGTAGCAATAATAGCATTAATCAATAGAGGCCACACCGATTAAATCAATCGACCAGATAAATGTATAAAAAGAGGAATAAAATTAATGAAGCTAACTTAAAGCTTGGCCGTCAATGCTTGATTTATATTTAAAGATAAATAGCGATTATATCAATCGGCCAGAAAAATAAATGAATAAATAAAATTTATCTATCTTAAAGCGTGCTAAATTTGTATTTAAATATTAATTACTATATCAATCGGCAGGAAAAATATCAATCAAATATATAACAATATTAATTATTAAATCAACCGGCAAGAAAAATAAAGAGATTACATTAGAACCTAGTCGACGATACCCCGTTACATCCGGTTCGTCAAGTTCAGTAGTGGAGGTAAAAAGAAGTACTTCTGGTGGAGGCGCCGGGCACCTCTAGCAAAACCCAGGTACTGCAATGGCACTCGATAGCCCCGATGGTAAAACTTGCAGTGGGATAGCCCGGTGATAAAACCCTGTAATAACCCAATACTAATTAGACGAAGCCCCTTACTTCAATAAAAAAAACTATAGCCCCCTTGCATAAATATATTTTCTTTATAAAACAAATCCCCCAAAAATTATCAATGGATTTTCAGTGACCATCAGCAAATAAAAGAAATACAAAAGGTACCAACAACATGAATATAAAAGAGAAATAGATATGAATCACCCTTAAATAATATAAACTTCACCATATGATCAAAACTAAAGTCACATTAAAATAAAAATTCAGATATGATAAAAGGAAGTAGGTAAAATATCTCATGGAAAGCAATGCAAATGGTGGTCAATGTAAAAAAAGGTTAACACAGATAAGGCAATTAAATTATTAAATTAGACAAAAAAACTTTAGCAATAATTGTCTCTCTTGAGTCGGAGGGGTTGTTGGAGAATCAACGGCCTCGGTAAGATGAGCTCGGAAAGCTTTTGGAAATAATGGAAAATAACCCTTAGCATCATGGCGTCGATGTGTTTCTCAAGCAATAAAAAAAATTTATTCCAGAAAAAGCTTACCCATTGCAGTACTAATATCCCAATAACTTGGTAGTGACAAGCACTGATTAGGGACTCACTCTCAGATCTCCTAGAAGGGTAATTAACACAATACAAAAAGTCGAGTCCCCTAAGACTGCACTAAAGCAAAATGCTTCCTCTAACACCGATGGGTATTTCTAGAAGAACCCTGCATCCGCGTTTCAGTCAAATTTGCCTTCCACGAAATTAGAGAAAAAAAACATCGAATCAGGAAGAAAAAAATTGTAGGGCCAAGAAATGCCTAACGATTCGATACGAGGAATAATTCTAAAGATGCGTATAAATATGGCGATACGCGGCTGAGCCGCGCGCGAACCAAGCCTATTCATAGAAATTCGTGGTTCGCGGGAACTTTTTTGATGCAGCGAGCCCGACGCGAGCCTACCGCGAGTATCCCGGATCCATCAGGAGATACGCGCATGCCACGAGCCAGTGACGAATTATTTTAATTTAAGCAGGGCCACTTTTGGATTTGTTTTTCGGCTCAGTTCAGAACTGAGTGAAGAAGTGCGACATAATAATCGTGGTTGCGAAATCAAGAAAATAAAAGTATAGACCTGCCATGGCTGACGACGAAGAACAAACGGCAACTTTATAGTTATGTGCAATAAACAACCACAGGCCGCCGTGTGATTTACCTAAGTTTTTAAAATATTAAATGTTTATATATACAGGATGTTCGCACTTTCGTAGACAAGTATCAACTTCCTTATTTTAAATAGAATATCCTGTATATTAATTAAGTCATTTTTGAATTCCTCAGAAAATTCTAGATATATTTTATATATAATATCCTATACCTAAATCTAACCGCTTTTGACATATTTTCAATATTTTATCAAAAATGACGTTTGCAGATCAAAATGGTTTGTTATACTCTGGTATAACTATCAATTTCTCCTATTGAAAGCCTTTTTTATTTAATTGGAGTTAGTTTCCTTGTACATAGGCTATTGATTATGTCATATAGAAAGGAACTAAGACGTTCACGGGTTTTTATTGCTGGAATCGATCAGTGGGTTATAAATGAAGAAAAAACCGCGGAGTGCTATTAAATTAGAGGGCGGAAATTGAAGATAGGGGTGAAAAGCCACCCCTTTTGGTTTTTTCAATATATGTCGTAAACAAACCAAAATTTCGATATATTTCATATGAAACTTTTTGTAGAGAATCAAATTTCCCATCGGAGTAGCATTTTTTGAATATTAAAAAAAAAATTGATGCCGAAACACTCGAAACAAACTTGAAAAAAAAAACCAAAATTTAGATTTTTTTATTTTTTTTTTGCTTTTTCGCCTGTATCTTTTTTTCGGGCTTAGATACGTATAGGGATTGCTTCAGATAAAAAAAAAATAGATTAAATTTCCTTTAAAATGGTTGGCGAAACAATTTTTTTGCATAAAAATTGACCGAGATATGGACATTTGAACCTTGCTGTTGTTTTAGCATTTCATCCCTCTTGTACGAATATTGTTTTTGTTCGCATTTTATTGAAAAAATTACTGTTTTACACAACTAAAAAAACGTTGTTCTCTAACCCTAGTTTAGAGACAACGTATTCTTGACTAAATCTCTATTAGAATTCGTTCATTCTAACATACTGTATCACCTAGGCAAAGCCAGCCAGATCGAACATCTAAACATCGAACACAGCAAATTGGTCCAGGTGTTCAAATTAGAGATGACTTAAAACCACTAACAAAACCAGACAACTTTCTATCAAACGAAAGCAATAAAAAGAACTCCATTGCATATTTGATTGAAAAATTGAAGGGAGTATACATTGATGCAGTCCAAGCAGATGAGGACGCAGATTTTCTTATTGTCGAATGCGCAAAAGAGAAAGCATCAATGTTAAAAAATGCTGTTATTGGTGGACAAGATGTGGACCATCTCATTATTTTATCTCAGTTGCAAAATGATAATGTATATTTTTGGAAACCACACATCTGTAAAGTAGCGTCAAAACACGTGATGCTATCAAACAGCATGGCTTGAGGACTTATCGTCAAATGCAGCAGTGGAAAGGAAATATCTTGGACCCTCTGAGTTGGGTTGCTCTGAGTTTCAAGTTTATTAAATAATATGGGGTGGAAATGGTCCAAGTACGGGTTAATTGCGATTCGCACAACGGCACCTCCAGCGCCAGAGATTTATCTGAAAAAAGTTGCTTGTGGTTGCACTATAGGTTGCCATGGTAACTGTAGTTGCAGAAAAATAAATATTACTTGCTCAGTTTTTTGTAAAGAATGCATGGGGATTAATTGTGACAATATACAAGAAACTGATATTGCAGAAGACGATATTACTAAAGATATAGATGATGATATCGATATGCAGTTTAACAATATTGTTGAAATGTAGTAGCACCATTGTTCCAAACATTAATTTGTCGTACTTGTCATGTATTACTAAATAATAAATGTAAAAAAACTTTTTTAATTGAGTAAAACAATAATTTTTTCAATAAAATGCGAACAAAAACAATATTCGTACAAGGGGGATGAAATGCAAAAAAAACAGCAAAGTTCAAATAGCCATATCTCGGTCAATTGTCATGCAAAAAAATTGTTCCACCCACCATTTTATAGGAAATTTAATCTATTTGTTTTTATCTGAAGCAATCCCTATGCCTATCTAAGCCCAAAAAAAAGATACAGGCGAAAAAGCAAAAAAAAATCAAAAAATCTAAATTTACGCTTTTTTTTTCAAGTTTGTTTCGACTGTTTTGGCTTAAATTTTTTTTTTTTTAATATTCAAAAAATACTATTCCGATGGGAAATTTCATTATCTACAAAAAGTTTCATATGAGATATATCGAAATTTTCGTTTGTTTACGACATATATTGAAAAAACCAAAAGGGGTGGTTTTTCAGCCCTATCTTCAATTTCCACCCTCTAATTTAATAGCACTCCGCGGTTTTTTCTTCATTTATAACCCATTGATCGATTCCTGTAATAAAAACCCGTGAACGTCTTAGTTCCTTATTGCCCTGTTTTTTAAGACATAATCAATAGCCTAACAAGGGGATCTACTTTAGTAGTCTGTGTTGGCATTTTTATAATAAATAAATACAGGTTGATCAAAAACTAATATTAAAAATTGAAATGAAAAAATCGTTAAAAGTAATTTTGTTCAGGGCCCTCCTATTTTTATAATTTTATCTTATTTAGCATTAAAAAGAAGGGCGACTTTGTATTTGTATAAGGTTGTCTATTCGAATGTTGTTAATTATATTTCATATTTCATTGTATAATAGTATTATGCAAGTTTCGAAAACCCCTCTTCACACATTATGCAAGTCTCAAAAACCACTCTTCGCACATTCGTCCTCAAATTGCTTCACTCGTATGCAAAAATGCAAAGGGATTTTAAGTCTTTGTTATACTTTTTCTACGACTGCTGTGAAATGTTGCAGATTTTTAACGTTGTTGTAACAAAACAAACAAAAGAGATAGTGAATGGAAGACGCGTGCGCAAAGATGACATCCGTGTGCAAAGTGTTTTGCGCACATCATGTGCGATGTTCCATTGCCAGAGCTAGTTTTTCGTATGCAAAACTTTTGTTGCTAGGGCAGTCGTAGAAAAATATATTTATAATGGAAATATAACTGAACCTAAATGAGATCACAATGTCACTTCCCATATATCTACTTAGTACTTAGCAAAAGTTAAACTCGAAACCCGACTAATCGAGTTTACGACCTTCCCTCGGCAAAGTTTTTGCGTTAATTTTCTTAGACGTTGTAATCGTTAGCAATTTCGCTAATGAAGCGTCAGAAATTGAGAGATCGAATTTTCAAGATATATTATTATTAATTAATGTCAATAACAGTTTATATTACTTATGATACATTAATTGGAGTCAATAATATTTTAACTATAATATAGATGACGCGTCAAATCTAAATGAGTTTTAAGGTATAAAAACTATTCATAACTTAGATTATATCATTTTATCGTAATAAGTATTAATTCATGTCTTAGGATTACCGTAGTTGAAAACAGAATACTAATAATTTGATGATTGGGAGCAGTTTCTATTTTATAAGTCATACATAGAGTTACGTGGCAAAATAATCACCTAATCTATTACTTTTTTCTGTAATCGTTTTCTTTGTTAATCAACGTAATTGATTAACCGAATAATCGATTAGTCAATCATTAAATTGACCCAGGGGTAAAAGGTCTCAAAGAAAGCCTACTGCTGGCCTTGAGTATGGTATTTTTAGTGATATATAACTCGAATTTTAATTTGTTATAGACAACCTAAATAACGAAAATGTCTTCAGTAAAAGTAGCTGTCCGCGTTCGACCGTTCAACAATAGGGAAATTACCAGGGACTGCAAATGTATTATAAAAATGGGTGGCAACACCACAAGTAAGTTCAGTTTTTATAATTATTATAGACCAAGTCTTGAACAATTATTGTAGAATGATTTTAAACATATCAATATTGTTGAATTGTTATTGTTGTTTAAATATGTTAACATTTGTTTCCAATAATCTTCAGGTATTAGCTGAAACGTTTGTTAATTTAAATTTGAAAAATATAAAACTAAAAAAAATCATAGATTGTAAAAGGTGTTCGGGAGGATAGGAGCAAGCATATTAAAAAATGATGCTTGCCATGTTCTTGACTTGCAATATAGAATTTTATATTATTTTTATTTTTTCCAGCTATATTGAACCCGAAAGTAGATCCAAGCTCCAAGGAATCCATAAAAAGCTTTAATTTTGACTATTCGTATTGGTCACATGACGTAAGCATTCATTAGGATATGATAAGTTAATTAATAATGATTTATACAGATAATTATATGTGCTTCAAAACTTGAATGAAGTGTTAAAAAATTGAAATTAAACTAAAAAAGATACTACAAAAATAATGAATTTAAATAGAAAAAGAAACATAGATACCTAATTTTAAATAAACAAAATAAATAATTTTCGGTGGTTAATAAAGTTCACTTCTTTGCTATAATTATTTTCATCGTTCGAAGTTTTGTCTGATCTACTAAATTTTTAGCATAACGACCCAGAGTTTTCATCCCAAATTCTCGTCTATAAAGACATTGGCGAAGAGATGCTACAACATTCCTTCGACGGCTACAACGTGTGTATCTTCGCGTACGGCCAAACTGGGGCTGGTAAGTCGTACACCATGATGGGCAAGCAGGAAGAGGGCCAAGAAGGGATAATACCCCAGATCTGCAAGGAATTATTCAGAAAGATAAAGGACAGCAACCAAGGAGACGTCAAATATTCAGTGGAAGTGAGTTATATGGAAATATACTGCGAAAGGGTGAGAGATCTAGTGAACCCAAAAAATAAAGGTAAGCATGGCTAAGGATAGCAGTTAACTAAAGTAGAATTAAGTTGGTCTCTAGACTAATAAAAAAAAACAGTTGACCTCGACCTGTGGAAATTACTGTTTGCAAAATGTTTTTATATCGTCTGGCTTTACGGTATAATCCTGGTTCGACGTTCTTTTAGGTAATCTCAAGGTTCGTGAACACCCCCTTCTGGGACCATACGTGGAAGACCTGAGCAAACTGGCGGTGACCAGTTATGAAGACATACATGATTTAATCGACGAAGGAAATAAAGCTAGGACTGTAGCGGCTACAAACATGAACGAAACCAGTTCTAGGTCCCATGCTGTTTTCACCATATTTTTCACGCAACAAAGGTAATGAAAATATGCATTTTTAGGTTTTTGTTTTTTAATAACCTAAGCGTGATTATTTTTAAAAATAGTTTCGATATTACTTGAGGGTGCTTCCAATCATAATAGTAATTCGTTGACAGCATTGGATATTTTTTCTTTCTTAATATTTTTAGGACCCTTACTACTTCTTACAGATGACAACAACTGCATCTGTTTATGTTCAATCCTTCAAAAGCACCTTAAACAAAATTTAATTCAACGTAATTAAGAAAATAATATTGTCTTCTCAAACAGATATGTTGAACTAAAACAACTAATATGTTACTCTAAGGGAGGCTGCCGTTACTAATCATTACAAATTCCAACTGATTACATTCACATCGCCAATTTCTTATAGGGATGCCAAATCTTTTGAATGAAAACAAATAATAAGTTACTTTAACGGAGGCAAGCTCTGACTAATCGTTACAAATTCCAACTACTAAATTACATTTGAAATCAGCAAAAAAATTTAGAAAAGTGAGGGAATTTCGTTGTGGTGGCTAAGAGCTGTGTCGGTAGTGATTATTTTGGGTCGTTCTGTTGCTAACTCTTCAGTTTTTAAGGTTGGATGAAACCACTCAACTAACAACGGAAAAAGTATCAAAAATCTCCCTGGTGGATTTAGCAGGGTCTGAAAGGGCAGACTCTACAGGAGCTAAGGGTACGCGATTGAAGGAAGGTGCTAATATCAATAAAAGTCTTACTACTTTAGGAAAAGTTATATCTGCTTTGGCTGAAATCGTAAGTTTTTGATTTTTACACATAAATTTTTACTTGTATTTCAAATTTGTATTGATAAATGTTGGCGCATAGAAGGAAGCTAAATTTGATGTCACAAAATTGTACCTGAATTGAATGCAAAATATGAAAATGTGAAAACTTTTTTGCTTTTATTTTTATGCACTTTAATTAAGTAATATTTGTTTTAATTACTTATTTTCAATTTTCAATTCTTTTTTCCTGCCTGTATTTCTTCATGCTCCAGCTTTTATCAAAAATTGCCTATTCTGACAAATCAATAGCCAAATATTGTTTCATTTGTTAAGTCAATCTGAGGGACTTGCCTGCTATATATAGTATTTATTTTTTTTTAATGAAAGCTACTAAAATTACATATTTAGAACTGATTTTTATTATTTTTTCTTTCATCTGCTACCCGTAGTCGGTACGTATATACATTATTTGTCTTCAAAAAAAATCGTATATATTTTAGGATTGTTTAGTTAACCTTGTCATTATTCACAAAGAAAATTAATGTTACTTATATTAATTTCATTTCGTAAATAAACTTGATTTATGTTTAAAGGCATCCAAAAGTAAGAAGTCCAAGAAAGCAGATTTTATTCCATATAGAGACTCTGTATTAACATGGCTGCTAAGAGAAAATTTAGGAGGAAACAGCAAAACGGCCATGATTGCCGCTATATCTCCTGCGGACATCAATTATGACGAAACATTGTCGACACTACGGTAAGTATGGCTACGATTTTAGAATACCATTTGTACAGGGTGTTGTTTAAATTTTCTCAGGCAACGAAATAATGTGCTTATTAACCTATGTTTGCATTAGTTATGCCGATAGAGCCAAGCAAATCGTATGCAAAGCTGTGGTCAATGAAGATGCCAATGCTAAACTGATCAGAGAACTTAAAGAAGAAATCCAGAAACTTAGAGAACTTCTTAAACAAGAGGGCATTGAAGTACATGAAGGTAAGCTATTATCGCCGTTATTGAATTTAATCAAAATAATTTTTCATCTGAGATTCTCCCAACAGTTTAGTTACTATTTTTCTAAAGAAAAGCAAAGTTATTCTTGAAGACATTTTGTGGCTTACATCCTTTTTTGTTAACTCTCAACGCGGCTCAGGTCCCGATGGCAAAGTAATTTACGAAAAGAAGGACCAGCCTCGTAAGTATATGTCGCTTTTGACAGGCTTTTTGGCACTCATTCGTAGCCACAGTGTGCCACAATATTGTTCATTCAACCAGTTGTTGTACTTTACACCATGACCAGTCTTGTTTGTTGATTGGCAATGGTTCGTTTTCTCGGTTTCGCCAAAGGTTCGCTCTGAAATAACGTTAACCTTTGACAAAAATATATAATACAAAAAAAATGAGCCATTGCCAATGATATCTTCATTTAAGTAAGAGTCATCATTATTTTCCGAGGCATATAATGGCATTTATGACAGCTTCCAGCGAATGCTTCGTTTGTTTTATAACAACTCAATTGGCCACAAATTTTAATTTCTAAATTCGTAAATTTTGTGTATTCAGCTTTGATGCTTGAGAATGAATAATTCGGCAGTTTTCAACGTCTCTTCATTTGAATCAGCGACACACAACACTCCTTTTACGAACACATTGATTTTATATTTCTCCAGGTATGGACAGTAACATGGTAGAGAGAAACAACAAAGAGAACGAAAAGAGAGCTAGGACTCAGTCTACAACTGCCGAAGAAGCTGTAGATCAGCTTCAAGCCAGCGAAAAATTAATAGCTGGTAAGTAATAGCAAAACAGGTAATAAAATAGTATTATTAGAATTTGTATTAGTTGTAAATTTTTATAATTTTTGTAAATTGTATGTTTTATTTTTTTTTAGAACTGAACGAGACTTGGGAAGAAAAATTAAAAAAAACAGAAGCTATACGGATAGAGAGAGAAGCCGTGTTCGCAGAGATGGGCGTTGCAGTAAAGGATGGCAACACTGTTGGAATATTCTCTCCGAAGCGTACTCCCCACCTTGTAAATCTGAATGAAGATCCGTATATGTCGGAATGTCTTATATATTATATTAAGGTAAGATCAGTAAAAATGGAATAATATTTTTTTATATTTACAGCGATCACAAACAGGTTTTATTTCACAAAAGATTTTTCTAAATAAGTAGGAAATGATGTCGCTTTGGTGTATATAATTTTTCTATCTCAGGACGGCTTGACAAGGATCGGTTCCGAAGAGGCGAATTGCCCCCAAGACGTTCAACTTTCTGGCTCACACATCAAGCCAGAGCATTGCATCTTTGAGAATAAAGATAGAAAGATCACGCTGATCCCCTTAAACGGAGCGCTCATCTATGTCAACGGGAGGGAGGTGAGTATTTGGTTTCCGTTATATTTAATTAATCAGTTCCATTCAAGTAATTTAAGTGCCAACGCAAAAACCGAGAATAACAACCGAGAGAAGCGACAAAAGCCGTCGCCACCTGAATTTGGAGAGACAAGTTCAATTTGTCATATGTGACAGATGACCGGTTTAATACACTGAGAGAAAGTATTGAAGGGAAAAGAAATTTTATACACCGATAAAATATGATTAATGACATATTTATTATGTATGTACAGGATGGCCCGTTTAAGAGGGGCCTATACCTTATCTCGAAAACTAGGGGGGTTATTCCTAGTAAAATTATCTTTATTTTTTTTGTATTGTTTTAATCGTTACTTTTTTATATACAGGATGGTCAAAGAAAGTTACACTTTTTTAAATGAAACACCCTATATTTTATTACATTTTTAGATTCTACTTCAAATTCTAAGCATATTTGATGTATGATGTTATACCTCTAGAGTTAGTAGTTTAAAATAAATAAATAATGTCTTTATTAGGTATCAAATGCACATACATTTTCCCAAAAGGCGAAGGTAAGCTTACGCTCCTCTAACTCTTAACTTTACGAAACAAAACGAAAAAAGAGAAGACAAAATTAGAAAGATCCAAGTACAAACAATAAATGAAAACAAAAATTGAGTAAATTATACATATGTTAATGAACAGTGAATAAAAGAAAAATAAAAGAAAGGAATTATTGTAGTAATTGTTCTCCCAAAAACAGAGTCTTATAACTATTCTTAAATTGAAACATTGAACTTGAGAAGTTAGGCCTAAATCTATTATAAATTGCTACAGCATTATATGTGTAACAACATGAGAAAAGAGCTGTGGTATGGTGCGGCATAGTCAAGGTTATGTGTCTTATACTCCTATCATGTACCCTATTTCTTGGAATTAATTTTTCTAACAAATGTTTTGGTGCCTGATTTTTAGATAGGGTGATGCATAAATGTTAAGAAATGAAATTTAAACAGGAAAGACATTTTTAGCCATTGTAATCGGTAAATGTGTCTGGAAACATACACATAAACATAAAATCGAATTTTTTTACATTACAGACAAAACGACAACATGCATTTTGTTCACGCTGTTGTCTTTGTTGAGTTATTGAATCAAGACAAGGATAATAGACTATTAAACATTAATTAAAAATAGATAACACCAAAGATTCGGAGAGCCTTTTTCTTGTTTTAAAATTCAAAATATATTTGTTGGCAGCAGACGCATGCGCAAATAACACTTTTACAAGACAGCTCCTACATGGTCTTGAAATCTTAAAAGTGAATCAACAGTTATTCCCAGAACCCTGACGCTATTACTAAAAGCAATTCGATCATTATCAATTTCAATGTCATTATTATCATTTGTAATAGTAGCCCGACGATTTTTACTAGCAAAAAGTAATACTTTAGTTTTATTTGCATTAATGTTGAGATTGTGTTCCTTAGAATACTGCAAAATTGATCTTAAATCGCTATTTGTACTGTCAAAGGACAGTTTTACATCATCATCCGGATCAAAATAATGAACTATCTGAGTGTCGTCAGCGTACTGGTATACCTTAGAACTCTCCACAGAAAGAGGAAGATCAGAAGTATACAACAAAAATAAGAGAGGTCCCAGCCAGAATGGATCCTTGTGGAACTCCGGCAATTATGCGTTTCGGATCTGAAAGAGACTATCATTAACACGTACTCGTTGAGTACGGTTCCAGAGATATGACTTGAAAAAGGAAAAGACAATTCCGTTAAAACCACAAAACTTTAATTTTGCTATCAACAACTCATGTTCAATGACATTGAAAGCCTTAGCATAATCCAAGGCAACCATAATCGCAGCAATTTTTTTTTATCAAGGGCTCTTATTATGTTGTCCATGATGTTCAGAAGGGCAGTCGATGTACTGTGCCCTTGTCTAAAACCAGACTGGCGAATTGGCAGTATATTATTTTCAATAAGAAAAACCGACAACTGCATGTAAACAACTCTTTCTAATGCCTTTGACAGAATTGATACTAAACTTGTAGGACGCAAGTCCTGTAATGAGTCGGAGTTAGATACTTTGGGAATGGGGCACACAAATGACTCACGCCAGCGCTGTGGAAAGTAGCCCGTTTCTAAACATGATCGATAATCTGTGGCAGACAAAGCTGTAGCATTTGCAATGAAATGTCATCATAAGTTGGCGCATTTGATCGGATGTTTCTAATTATTTCTCGAACAGTATCTTGATTAACCAAGGAAAAACTAAAATCCTTTTCAGAAAATTTGTTGTTGAAATAGTAATTAGTCTTATTTTTACAGTTTTTGAATATGTTTATAAAATAATCATTAATTGCATCGGCATCACATAAGGTAGGAGGAAGTTCTGCATTTTCTTCGGATGTTTTAATATTTAAATTGCACAGGCCTTTCGAAAAATGTTTGGATGATTTGTCCCTTTCTAATTTCTCAAGGTATGCAGCTTTTCCCCTTCTCACGGATGCCAACGCAAAATTACGCATTTCCCTATAGCAATTCCAATTTTCGATACTTCTATATTTTTTATATTTGGACAGTGCTTTATCTCTCTCTTTAAAAATTAATTTTAAATTATCACTAAGCCACGCTGTCGGCGGTTTACTTACTCTGATGGTTTTATAAGGGGCATGTGTACCAAACAAAAAATTAATATAATATTCTAGAAAACGAACCTTATCATTAATATTATTCATGTAAAACATATAACTCCAGTGAATACTGGAAGATCATTTTGAAATTTGTCTAAATTAAGATTTTTAACATCGCGAACTTTAATTATTCTCTGTCTAGGTCTCGGAATCTTTATGTTTAAAACACAAAAAGGCATTTTGTTCTGATCACTAATATCTGAAGTTACAGTACCGGATCGAAGAGTAACTTCGTTATTACTTATAAAAATTGGATCTAGGCAGGAAAATGACGTATTAGAAATTCTAGTGGGTTCATTAATCAGCTGTAGCCGTAATGTAAAGTGCTAAATAATGAATTAGGTTTGAGCATGACAATATTTAAATCATCTGTTATAACAGAAAAGTCATAATTAACCAGTACATGTGGCTCAAATTCGTCTAAAAAGCTAAGGATCTCGGACAGCCTGGTGTTTGGAGGACGATATATTAAAATTAGGGCCAACTTGTAAATACCAATTTTGATATTCAAAAGCAAAAATTCAAAATTTACATTGTTTACATTAGTATTGACAATCTCGCACCATAGGTCTTCCCTTATATAAACGCGTACACCACCCCCCACTCTACTCTCTCTATCTTTCCCATAAAATCTGTAGCCAGGTAATGACAACACATCAGAAGAAACACCATCTTTCAACCATGTTTCAGTTACACAAATAATATCGTATTTGTTAACAACCAATTGAGACACAACTCACAAAACTAGGTAGGAGTGATCTTACATTAATGTTAACAACACTTAGTAACGAATTATATATATTGTATGGCATAAATAACAATTAATACACAAAAATTAAAAATCAACAGAAATCACCAATCAGATATAGTTTATTTTAGATCTAAGTCTTGCGAGATAACCATTATAAATAGGGCATACTTTATCAGTAGACAAATGATCAGTAGACAGTTTGCTTTGCTTATTTAACATGTTTTGCGTATGCCAGTTTGCACATTTTACTACGTCTGACTTACACTCTAACAACTTATGATTATTACAACATTTTGGACAATTTATATTTTTTTCCTTACAATCTTTTTCCATATGACCAAAGGCACAGCATTTAAAACATTTAATAACGCGAACATAGTCACTTACCACCGACCTTCCCCAGCCAATAAAAACTGATTCTTTTTGCACCAAGAGTTTGTGTAGTGCCGGTGAAACCTCCATGACAATACTAATACCATTTTGTTGTTTGAGTTTGGTAATAAATTTTATTTCAGAAGAATCAAAAGGAGCAATGTCATTTAAGCTCACAATATTGTTAATAATTTGTTCAGGAGTGTCCAAGCCTTCAAGGCGGACATTTTTAACTATTAATCTGGGATTATATTTGCGGGCCTAGTTTTGACTCGAGAGCTTGTAATGACTTATCGTCCTGACAATGGATAGCTAGACCTCCTCGAATTTTAGCCGTATTATTTATGCAAGCACTTATTTGTCCTGGATTGACAGACTGGGCGATATTATTTAGAACTCCATTTTCACTCATTTTATCATCACTGCACTTTAGAATGAGAACTGAGGAATCTGCTTTTGAGAGCACATTACTGTATGTGGGTTTTGAATAATTATGAGGTAATGTAAGTCCTGATTTATCTTTTTGGTTTAAAGATTCTTGTTCATATTTAGCTATTGTGTTTTTTTTGCAGCTCAACTGTATATTCAAAGTTTGAAAGTAGTTTTTTTTAGAAGCCCACTCCCTCATTGCAAGCATTCAATTTCTTTTCCCAGCAACCTACTGTCTACACTAACCTCTCTACTCTACTCTCTCTAGTTTCACAGCTATAAACAGTTGAAATTCGGTTCTTTGGCTACTTTTCACCTTCTAATTCTAATTCAAGGAGGGATTTCGGGGAAAAAACCATTGTTTGCCGATATCTCTGCAATGGAGCCTCGGATCGAAAAACTGACAAGCGATGGCCCCGGGGGGGGGGGGGGGGGATTATACCTCCACTCCACCACCTCCCCGTATATCCAAATATTTTCCAAAAAATAGTTAAAAATTGATTAAAAATAACTTAAAAAGTTGTTCGGAAATTTGATTAAAAACGAAATAGGAAAAAAAATTATAAAAAAAGTTAGAGAAACGCGGTTTTCGGCGAAAAAAAAGGCGGAGGAGTTTAGCTGCGAGGTCGGGGATGGCAAAAATGGGGAGAATTTTTTTTTTAAATTTTAAAAAATGCGAAAACATTGAAAAAAGCGTAAGAGGATGATCGGAAAGTTTATAAATTTATTATAAAATCGAATAATAAAAAAAATGGAAAAATTCTGCGGAAAGTGATTAAAAGTATTATAAAACGAAATAATAAAAAAAGTTAAAGAAACGTGGTTTTCGATGAAAAAGAAGCAAGAAAAAAAGTGTCGAAGCCAGGGGCAAAAGTTGAGAAAGAAAAAGCTTAAAAAAATAAAAACTAAATTCCTAATATCTCTCAGAAGTTTCACTTCAGTTGTGTGCTTATAAAGGTGAGCCACATCATTTTTTTAAAATCTTATTTTACTTCAGTTATTTGAAATGTCACAATATGAAATAATTATAAACGCCAAAAGATATACAGGCAGCCCAAAAACCTCCATAGGCTTTACCGTATATGATGTCCAAAAACTATTTCATACAACATAATATGGTATAAAGTTGGAGATTTTATCCGGAAAATACATAGTGACGTATGGATATTTTTTAAGTTACTGTATATTAAGTATGCTAAATTATGAGAACCTAATGATTAATATTTGAAAAGGTGGTTGTATTTTGGCCAAAATGATAAATAAAACACTTTTTCTAATACTTATACTGAAACTACCCATACCCAGGCCATGTGTTTATGTGCGAAAATCCGTTTATGTTACTTTAATTATAGAGAACCTTTTACCTACAATGTGTTCATCCCAGGGTCTTTTAGAGTTTAGATAAGCTTTAAATTTTACAATGAATTTTCGAGTATGTGTACCTGTTTCTGTAAATCTAATAACATCAATAAAATACCAATTTTCCAAAGAGCACATTTTATTTTAATAATAATTAGAAAATTTATATATTGAACATTCCAGCGCACTATCAATTTTTTATAAACAATCAAATGGACATTTTGCTAAGAACGTTATGCGCGATAACAGCATACCGATTAATCGTTACAAATTTACTAATTTATGGAGAATATTAACAATTTTTAATCAAATTTACATATTGCTAGGAATGCTAATCTATAGTAGAATACCGATTAGTCGTCTTTTTTTACCGAAAACCGCGTTTCTCCAACTTTTTTTTAATATTATTTTTTTCTTATTTTTGTTTTATAATACTTATTAACTTTCAGAACATTTTTTCAAAAATTTTTGGGTATATAAATTTTCGTTCAGGATCCTCATTTTCACATGTTCTGAAAACTTCAGCCGTCTAGCTATACTGGAACATGCTTATTTAAAGGAGCGTTTCACTTTGATAATAGTTTCATTTTTCCGACTTTACCCTCGCTAAAGAAGTCACTTCAATAATAATTAACACACAAACAAACCAAAGGAAACTGGCGTTCACTCACAAATTTTGTCGTCAACGACTGTACTAAACAAATCTCGGACTAAACTAAACTGACAAGCACGTGGAGATGACAGTTGGCCGGTTTACCTCCCACTTCAAATTTTTTGGCGAGATTTATGATGTCGCTTCTCTGCGGTTCGGTTGTTATTCTCGGGCAAAAATATGAATACAATGCGTGAAAGAAGACGTCATGAATATAACTAATATGATGTGTGTCCCTGAAGTATGTTCAAGTTCAAACAGCGAGGGGAGAATGACGAACGGCGATCTTTATTTACTGATTTTATTGTATTTTTAGATAACGGAACCTATAGTCCTAAAAACTGGTTCCAGAGTAATTCTAGGCAAGAACCACGTCTTTCGATTCACTCACCCCGACGAGGTGAGAGAGATGCGCGAGAAAAACACTCCGGCGTCTCCGCCCGTCGACTGGAACTTCGCCCAGACCGAACTCCTAGAGAAACAGGGAGTCGATTTGAAGTTGGAAATGCAGAAGAAATTGGTCAATTTGGAGGAGCAGTACCGTAAGGAGAAGGAGGCTGCAGATCAAGCGTTTGACGAACAAAGAAAGGTAATAATTTGACGCGTAGGAGATATGTGTAACTTTACAATAGCATAATTAAAAAGTTATTTGAGAATTCAGGTATTTTCATAGTTAATTTTGTTTGCAGAGTTACGAAGCGAGAATTGACGCTCTTCAAAAACAAGTCGAAGAGCAAATAATGACTATGTCAACCTACAGTTCTTATACGCCAGAAGATTTCAGTAACGATAACGACATTTTCGGTAAGCGGAAGCTTATGTTTTGTGCTAACTATTGGCTGTCGACAGCTTATGTATATAGTATTGAAAACAATTAGTGGCAGTTTTAAATAGGTATTATTATAAATATTAACACAATCTTTATCAATTTTAAATTCAGGGAAACCAGATAAAAACAATTATCTGTCTCATTTTTTTATCATAATATTCAAAACTCCAGGCAAGAGTGTCCCAAATTCGGTAAAATAGAAAACTTTAACGGATTTTATCCCATGTTTTTCGTCAGAATTTATTTATACTAGTCTAATGCTTTTCCCACCAAACACTTTTAAGTTCATTGATATTGGTAGACAAATGATAAAAGTTTAAACAATTATTCCTTAGTTGCTTAAACCGAATCAGCCCGTTTAATTAGAGAAAATTATGAATCTCACAAAAGCTTTGTAGTATCGCATGGGTAGCTTTTAGTCTCGCTTCAATACAGAGTGGCACCCGCTTTTTCAGTGAACCCTCTGTTTGATGCAGAGTGCAACTGGACTGAGAAAGAGTTCGAACTCGCTGCCATCGCTTGGCGGAAATGGAAGCACCACCAGTTCACTTCATTGAGGGACGACCTTTGGGGAAACGCGATTTTCCTTAAGGAAGCCAACGCTATTAGCGTAGAACTCAAAAAGAGGGTAAGTTAATTTTCAAAGTAACAAAATTGTAATCTATTCTGTACCGGGTGTCCAAATAAGAAAGAACGCCGGCCATATCTCGGAAACTATTTACTCTACAGCTTCGGGGAAAAAGATGAATACATTGGCCAAGAGAAATCGCTGGAAATTATTTTCAAGTTCGTAAGACGACCGCTAGGGGGCGCAAATGCTATGGAAATTAAGAAAAGAGGTTTTTTCTCAAAAATATGCCAAGTTAAAATAACGGCATTGTAATCTTTGGAAAATTTGGAATTTCTTTTGTGTAGGGGACTTTGCTCTATCTATGAAAATAAGGTGGTGGGGAGGTCAAACCTGTTTTCTTTAAACTCTGATTACTCCGGTTTGGGTAAACGGAATTAAACAAACTAGGGCTCGTTTAAAAGAGCTTTTCTTACTTAATAATCTGCATTATAAATTTTGTTCGAATCGATTTTGGTCTAGCCGCCAGAGGGTGTTGTTTGACAAGAGAACAATTATTACTCATTATCTTGAAAATTTTAAATATCACGCTATATCTCTTTTTACATAGTTAAATAAAGGAGAATATTACTAAGAAGTCAGTGCAAACCGCAACATTCTATCTTTTTTTTTCACCAGAGATATTAACGAAACAAATTTTATTGCCGAAAATATCCCCGGAACATGTAAAGATAGAGCTTCTAGGTGATTCTTTTTGTAAAAGTGACCAAAAAAATACTGGAGATTATTTTCATACCAGTAATATCGTTTTACATATCTTATTTTAGCATCATAACTAATAATTTTGCTGGGATTATGATAAAGTTTATACCTTAATATCGCAACCTGTAGAAGGGAATAATAATTCGTAATTTAAACAATAGTCAAGTAGGCCTGGAATGCAACAAAGAGAACACCGAAAGACGTCAGTTTGATGATATTTATCTTCGATGTTGCAGTATTAAAAGTATTTTTTTAACGAAGAGAACTCCAAATGAAGAAGCGTATAATATGCTATTGATTTATTTTGAATGCAACCAAAATTCAACTATCCCATCTAGAATCTACGGAATTCGGTATCCTAGAAGAAAACATTACACAAAAAGGACATTTACAAGATTAGCTAACTACGAGAAAATGGCAATGCTCATTTACCTGTTAACAGAAGACGCAGAAATGGTCGTTCTGAACAACACATTGTGAATGTTCTGGCTATATTGGAATATACCCTCATATAGGAGTTCGACAAATTTCGTTGGATTTCGGCATTGCAAAATCAATCGTGCATAACATTTTAAAAGACCACAGGTTAGATTCAAAATCCGATATTTAAACTTGCGTAGAAAGCAAGTATCTTATATCAGTATATTTTTGATGTGCAAATGCGGCGGAAATGGGAGGACGGAAATGTGGGGACGGAATGTTTAAACCGATTCTAGCCGCTAGGCGGTATTATTATACAATTTTGCCATTTAAAATCGTTTTAAACGGATTTTAGACGATAAAAAAGCATATTTTAATTTAAACGAGATACATATTATGATTCAAACCCATATCGAATATGTCTCGCGAAAACTGGCAAATGGCGTCTTGATAAGTGGTGGTTATGTCCCGCCCCGGATGCGTCTGTCACAAAATGATATTGCGTCATATTCCCGCTCAAATTCTCATTTCTTGCTGCTTGGAGACTTCAACGCACATCATCGTGACTGGAACAACCACCGTAATAATCGGAATGGTTGCGTCATCCACGATTACGTGCAGGACAATGACCAAATACAACTGTTGTATACAGACATACCTACGCACTATCCCAGAAACAATGCGACTTAGGCTTAAATATGGGCTTAATGGATCTGTGATCTCACCGCAGACAACGACTTAAACTCAGATCACTTGCCCATTAGGTTGGTCTGGGGTGAGAATCGGCCAACCTCACAGAGAACAGACATACATTTACAAAAACCTAAATTGGGTAACATACAAACGAAGACTTAACACACAAACCAATATTCCAGGTGAAATAAACACCCCCGCTGAGCTGGAGCGGGAAGTGGATGTTTTAACTTCGAATATACAGCAAGTGCGAAATAGCTTAGCAATTAGGGTAGTCATGAAACCCAAAGAAGATCGTTTGCCGGATGACATACTCGAACTGATCAAGTTCAGAAATAGAATTCGGAAAATTTGGCAACGTACACGACGTGACATCGACAGACGAAGATTTAAAGAACTCACTCAGACTATACGAACTCATATACATACATGCAAAAATAATTGTTGGACAGGAAAGCTCAACAATTTGACAGCTTAAGATAATTCGCTGTGGGCTTTAACCAGAAAACTGCGAAAAAAATATGAGAAAATTCCTACTCTCAACCATAACGGCGAGACGTTCATAACGAGCGAACAAAAAGCAGTTGCCATTGCAGATTTTCTCGAAGGGGTACACAGAGAATTAGCTGACATAACTCGCGAACAAACAAACATCCCAGGAAACAGCTAGTTTTGTGTCGCAAAAATATCCCATCCCCCACCCTTATATAATACCTTAAGAACTACCCCTAACGAAATACGTAAGTATCCTATTGTCTACTGAAAAACCTTCCGCGGAAAGCTATTGTGCAATTTATGCACATAGTGAACGCAATCCTTTTATTGCAATATTTTCCCAGTCAATAGAAAAATGCTATAATAATTCCCATATTAAAACCGTCCAAAAATCCGACCGAACCAGTATCCTACAGGCCCATTTCCCTCCTCAAAACTCTTGCCAAGCTGTGCGAAAAGATTCTCCTTAATATGATCAACAGGGCGGTAGATCGGTTATCGTTGATGCCTGTGGAACAATTTGGGTTCCGCCAGGGTTACAATACCGTTCTTCTTGCCGCTGGAATAGCACAAGATATAGTTAATAATTTCATCAGACGAATGAATACCGCCCTTTTGCTCCTCGATATGGAGAGGGCGTTCAATACTGTTTGGCATGCGGATCTCCTTTACAAACTTTTTAAAATACATCAACTTCCAACCTACCTCGTTTCGCTTATCCACTCTTACCTTAAAGACCGTAAGTTTGGGGTAAAAGTTGAGGGTAATATCCAAAAACATTTAACCTAAAGAGACCCGACAACTCATTCATAAAAATCCGAAATCTTGCAAAAATATCAACAAAACGATTGTCCCGCCTCCTTATATTTTTATGAATCGTGTACAAACTTTTGTCAAACTTCGTCCCCACTGCTAAATGTAGTATTGCCCGCCCCCGCCTGAACGAAAGCAAGGACAGTTCATAGACGTAGACTTTGAAAATGTGAGTCCATCATAATAATAATTTCAATAAAGTAAATACGTTTAATTTGAAATGATGGTATTTATTCGGGTGCATTATTTAAAATATATTTATGTTTTATTTATAGTGTGTGGGTTAGATTGAGTTAGATATGGGTTCTGAAGGTTAGTTAACACAAAATAGTTATTTTGCTGTGTCACGAAATTTTTCCGTGTCCTTGCAAAACCACTGCCAGGAAACCAAAGAAGTATTCACTTCAAAAATGATTTAATAGAGGTTGGTAAATGACTGCAAACATATCAGATTATCCATTAATATCACATACATAGGTAAGTATTATAAAATATTAATTAATCACATCACAAAATGGTGCCCACTGTACTACTGTGTTTCATTTACTTTTACTTACTTGTGGAAACCCAGGTTCCGATGATAATAGCTGGAGATTTTGCATACCTCACACCGCAAGACCATCGTTACTTTGATATAAAGTTTATAAAAAATATTTATAGGAAATCACTCACTAAATACAAAAAAGCTACACGTCGCGTCGCACAAATTCAGGCTTTAAAACGTCCATTTGAATCCAAACAAAACTGGGCGAAGAGTGCTATTTTGCACGTTTTTTAATGAAAAACATTAATTTATTCAAGTGGCGATCAAAAGTTGGACGGCCATCTTGTCACTTTTGACGTCTGTATTATTAGGAATCCCATTAATTAATATCGAAATTTTTGCTAGTGAGCTTTGACATTGCACAATTTTGTTAATATCATAGCAACCAGTCATCGAAAAGACTTCTTTATGATACCAAAATAGAAATAGTATATTGTGCAACAAGTGCTGAAAATAAGACTTTTCACACGAATGAGACAGTTTGGTGACACGAGCCGTAAGCGAGTGTCATAAAGTCTCATGAGTGTAAAAAGTCTTTTCAGCACGTGTAGCACACTATACTTTTTCTACGACTGCTACATACAGGGAGGGTGCCCCACTGAGAGTGTGGTAGAAAATTACATGTTATATGGGAAACATTTTTATTATTGATTTATCAGAAAATTTTATTCCTAATGAAAGAAGCCACGTGAGTAAGAGATTCTCGATAAACTATAACTAGGGGCACAGTCCTAAAACGGGGCCACCGGAGTGGGGTCTCTATTTTCCAAATATTTTGAAAAAGAGGCTCAGAGGGCGAAGCCCTAAAATGGGGCCCCAGGCGGGCGAAACCCTAGAATGGGGCCTATGGTACGGGAGTCCCATTTTTTACAGATTCAGCAATGGAGCCCCCGGGGGCGAAGCCCTAAAATGGGGCCCCAAGTCTTAAAAGGGGGCCCCTGGTATAAGAGTTCGATTTTCTAAAGTTTTGCAAAAAGGGGCTCCCGGGGGGTGAAGCCCTATAATTGGGCCCCCTTTTTTAGAGATCTGGTAATGGGACCTTTGAGGGCGAAGCTCTAAAACGGAGACGAAGCCCTTTAATCTAAATACCCGAATAAGCACACGCCGTGTGCAAAGTATACTTTTCACACGATGTTTGAAATGTCCAGTTTTCCAGAGCAGTTGTTAGTGCGTTTTTGTCTATTTTCAGGGCAGTCGTAGAAAAAAATATATTCAACTTACATTTGCAATGAATGGTCATTGCATAATATACTATTCAGCAGCTAATAATGAAATAAAATTTCCGAAAACTTATTTCCTGAATAATTTAAAATTTGAATACGAAATTTATGAGATACCAAAAATACGCAATTTTATCCCGATTTAAACGTTTTTGTGACACATAGGGTTTTTCTGCTCTCAATGGTTAAACGAAAAATTAAATCATACCACTGCTAGCCTAAAAATAAATTGCTTATCATTATTTTTGAGACAAATAAAAAAGAACTGAAGTATACAAATTTTGTTTAAAGACATACAAATATGACAAATATCTGGTTAATGACATATTCAAAAAGTATCTTAATAACTATTTTCTTCTATTAAATACCTATTAAAACATATTTACAGCAGTGCCTTCACTGGTTTTGTAACGTTACCAAGTTAGTATATTTACTTCGAATGGGGAAGAGCCGTCGGTCGTCGACCTCCAATGCTCTCAATCTATTGGTGCAGTTACTTTACTACGTGCATACTATAAATATTTTGGGGGTAAAACAAGGCGGAACCAAGGGAAGCGGCATTATCAGATTGATATGTAAGAACTTCAGAACCGGTTTTTGATGAATCAAAAATGGAGAAAATAAGTATTTAGTGTTATAATTTAATATGAAAAAAGTATGTACAGTAACTCGTAAACTTAAAATTTGGCAACGCTACATCTATCGACCATAGAATGTGCCTCAATGTTGGGGGAAAACAAAGAACCATTTGTCCCGTCTCTTCAGGTTAAATGTCTTTGGTAATATCTCAGCGCCTCGCTTAATTAAAGCGGGGGTGCCTCAGGGTACGGTTCTTTCTCCCAAATTGTATGTGCTGTACACTTCGGATATTTCGAAATTTCCTAACACAAAGCTAGCTCTCTACGCTGACGACATGCGACACGGCTATTTATACATCTTCTTTCTCCGCACAAGCAGCCAAGTCCCAGTTAGCCCATCACCTTACCCTGTTGAAACCTTATTATGACCGGTGGAAGCTAAAAGTCAACGCCACTAAAACTGAATTGCTGATGTTGACTAAGAAGTTTACAAATCATGACATCCTGACACCTTTGGTGTACGATAACACCCCCATAACCCCTCGAAGAAAGGCAAAATACTTAGGGATAACATTCGATGAACGTATGTCCTTCAGACCCAACATTTCTTTCTTACTACAGAAATCCTTCGTGGCTACCCAAAAGCTTTATCCGTTAATATCGCCAAAATCGGTTCTATCCCCTCGAAATAAATTGGTAATTTACAAGTCAATCATATGGCCTGTATTGACTTATGGGGCTCCCGTATGGTGCATCATATCTGACACTCAAAGGCAAAGGTTACAGGTAGCGCAAAACAGATTTTACGAGGCATAACATCGGCCAACCGCTAGACGAGAATTCGATACCTCCATGGCATGGCAGGGATTGAATACATGTCAGATTATATCGATCAAATTGCGATGAAATTCTTTGTCTGCGGCATTCAGGGCTCAGAGTTGACCAGAAACCTTACCGAGCTTAGATATGATCCCACCAGCCCAATAAAACATGGACCAATTTACAAAAGATCGCCTATTTATTTCGAGGAAATAGAGCTGAGGCAACCAACCACATGCCTGTAACACAGGCACCACACTCGCAATAATCTTAATATAACAACCATCAAATAAGTATTTTGTCTTTTTTTTTTCAAATTATTAGAATTTCAAAACCGCTCCAGAAACCTTTCCTTCAATTGAGGATATGCACCCTCGAAAGTATGACATTTAAAACACACTGTTATGACGTGAAATGTGGTAGTTTTTGGGATGTAGGCCCTCAATAAATAAATAAATAAACAAACATCTCTCATCTACGAATTCATTCATGTGCTGCCAGTGGCAGCACACTTCGTCCCACAGTGGGGCGAGATGGGCTGCTACTGACAGCACCCCTTCCACATATCTCCTGATCTAAACATTCGATCGAGTTCGACGACACATCGTCGGTGATGCGAGTGGAATAAGGTCGCACCAGGCGTACCTGTGTGATTTATTTAAGCAGGTTTCTTCCACGGTTTTCCTGTAATGAATGAAATTTAGCGGCATGTCCTAACTCTTTCAGAATTTTTGAAACCCCCCAAACACCCTAAAGGGGACACTAAGGCCGAAGTCAAAAAATCTCTGTATGATGGTTATTGGCCAGAGAGACAGAGAACTAAAATTCCCCTCTTTTGTCGTGGTGCTGTAATTAATATACAAAGGGCCAACACCAGCCCCCTACTTCGGTAGGTTAAGTATGCCGGTCTGCCCTGCTTGACAGTGGAGGTATGGTAACGAATATTATGTGTTTTTGTATTGTATTATAGCAGTGATCTGTAAAATTGTGTGAATATAATAAATGTATGTTAAAAGTAAGCAAGTAGTTCTCGTCCGATCACTGAAAGCAACGTCGAGCGTCATTTTTTTACAACCGATGTCGTTATAGGATATGTTTACACATCAGTCTCGAGTACCTACTAGCAGACTCGCTCAATTTATTTATTTTTAATAATTTTTCATTAATTGTTTTCCGGTAACAATAAAATTGTTTTAGGCTGCATCCCTATCATATGGTTCTCCACCAAACTTTATTGGAAACGGACTTTGATACGAGGCTGGACTTTTGCTATTGGTTCCTTAATATGATGAGAGAAAATCCTCACTTTGCCTCTAGTATTTTGTGGACGGACGAGGCGACTTTCGCTAGTGTTGGTACTGTAAACTTGCACAATATGCACTACAGAGCACCAACAAATCCTCACTGGATGAGAGAAGTCCAATATCAGGGCCGCTGGTCTGTCAACGTCTGGTGTGCTATAATAGGAGGAAGAGTTATTGGACCACATATATTTGAAGAGCCTCTCAATGGAAACACTTATTTAGATTTTCTGGAAAATGACCAACCTGTTGCTCGAAGATATCCTCCTTCATACCCGTGCTACAATGTTTTACCAGCATGACGGATGCCCTGCGCATTTTTCTGTAGACGTCCGAAATTATTTGGATTTAGTATTTCCAAATAGGTGGATTGGACGTGGAAGTTTATTTGCATGGCCACCACGATCCCCTGATCTGACTTGTTTAGATTTTTATTTATGGGGCAACGTTTGCCAAACAAGACCCCACAACAAGGGATGATATGATCGAAAGGATCAGAAATGTTATTACCGGCATAACAGTTGCCGAAGTGGAGGCCGCAGTTTACGTAACTGATCAAAAAGTGCGAGACTGTGTCGAAAGCGATGGTGGACATTTCGAACATCTTGGAAGACATTAGCCCATTTATTTTTGGTTTATATTTTAATTATTTAATAAATTTTCGTTTTTGTTGCTATAATATTGTAAGCAGATAAATGAACATTGCCATTTTCTCGTAGTCGTGTAGCTAATCTTGTAAATGTCCTTTTTGTATAATGTCTCCTTCTGGGATACCGAATTCTGTATATTCTAGATGCTATAGTTGAATTTTGGTTGCATTCAAAATAAATCGCTAGTATATTATACGCTTCTTCATTTGGAATTCTCATCGTTAAAAAATACTTTTAATACTGCAACACCGAAGATAAATAACATCAAACTGACGTCTTTCGGTGTTCTCTTTGTTGCATTCCAGGCCTACTTGACTATTGTTTAAATTACGAATTATTACTCCCTTCTACAGGTTGCGATATTAAGGTATAAACTTTATCATAATCACAGCAAAATTATTAGTTATGATGCTAAAATAAGATGTGTGAAACGACATTACTGGTTTGAAAATAATCTCCGGTATTTTTTTGGTCACTTTTACAAAAATAATCACCCAGAAGCTCTATCTTTACGTGTTCTGGGGATATTTTCGGGAATACAATTTGTTTCGTTAATATCTCTGGTGCAAAAAAAAGATAGAAAGTTGCAGTTTGCGCTGACTTCTTAGTAATATTATCCTTTATTTAACTATGTAAAAAGAGATATAGCGTGCTATTTAAAATTTTCATGAGAATGAGTAATAATTATTGTTCTCTTGTTAAACAACACCCTCTGGCGGCTAGACCAAAATTGATTCGAACAAAATTTATAATGCAGATTATTAAGTAAGAAAAGCGCTTTTAAACGATCCCCAGTTTTTTTAATTCCGTTTACCCAAACCGTAGTAATCAGAGTTTAAAGAAAAACAAGTTTGACCTTATCCACCACCACCTTATTTTCATAGATAGAGCAAAGTCCTCTACACATAGGAAATTCCAAATTTTGCAAAGATTACAATGCCGCTATTTTAAATATATCTTAACTTGGCATATTTTTGAGAAAAACCTCTTTTCTGAGTTACCATAGCATTTACGCCCCCTAGCGGTCGTCTTAGGAACTTGAAAATAATTTCCAGCGATTTCTCTTGTCCAATTTACTGATATTTTTTTCCCCGAAGCTGTAGAGTAAATAGTTTTCGAGATATGGCCGGCGTCCATGGTAAAAGTACCCAGATATATCAAGGATCACTTGGATATTTGACACCATTGCTTTTCTCTTTGTTTGTAACTGGTGCAACTGAGAAACGTCCTTTTCATATCTGGTAATTTTAAACTTTCATAATTAATCAACTTAACTCTGTACCTTTATCAATATTAATCTTATAGGTTCAATTTCAATTTACTCTTCTCACTGACACACTGTATTCGCCTTTACCGCCGGACTTGCGCCCTGTATTAGACTATGAGCACGACGAAGATAATTCCATTCAAAAAACTACCGTAGCTGTCGAGGTGCAAGATCTTAAAAATGGAGCAACGCATTATTGGTCTCTGGACAAGTTGCGGTAAGTGATGTCAATTCTGGCCTAAGAGTTTTGTTTGAGGCGTATATTGTTGATGTTGATACACAGAAGCACCTAGATGAGGGCACCTTTCCTTCATTCTTCACGCGATCAATTTATTTCTTTAATTTAATTGTTTATACACTGACTGGCATTTTATTGCGCTATTGCTGATAGGTATAGTTTGATAATAAATCTGTTAACATTGCGTTGTGTACGTCTGTGATGATTGTAGGTGGAATAAATTATTTCAAATTGCTAATACAATTTCAGGGTGCCATGTGTCTTAGAAAGCTTAGAAAACTTAGTAAATTTATTTTTACTACCAGAGCCAGGTAGTAAAAGTCAGTAAATTGGTTCATAGACCTGGGAGAATTTAAAGTAATATCAATTTATAAACATGTTCTCAATGTTAAAAGGCATCATACACCTTTAACGGGTTTTCGGGGACCACTGAATTTTAAAATATATTATTTAACTTATAAATGTAAGTAATTTTTACCATTGCGTCAATTTTGTAGGTATTCAGGTTGCGCCGAAATATTGAGTTTAAACTATGTTTGTCGAGCCGATTTATATACAAATATCTCGTTTCGTGGGTAAAAAGTTAGGATGGTACTGCCGATTATGATTGGAAATAGTTTACGTTCAAATCGTTGTCCTAGAAAAAAATGCTTCTTTTTTTATATCTTTGCAACTTTGTATTGGATTTTATCCAAATGAAAATTTTTCTTTTGATTTTCCTAATTTAACTTATTTTTGGATTGGGAGTTTTTAAGAGTTTAATTAATTTATTTTATTAAGTATGGCATTGTGCGCCATTTTGTAATGAAATACTTGTATAAATGAATGAGACTCGTTTCTATTTCTATTCTTAGGGAGTCGGTCGACGTTTTTTTTTATTAGCAGTGAATTTTTTGTGGATTGTGGACGCCAGAGTTCCTAAAGACAATGCGAACTGAATATGAATACTTAGATATAAATAAATATAAAGATAAGAATATCAGAAATGTGTCCTTATAATTCGCAATGTCTCACAGACCTCTATCTTGCGATAAATTAAAGAAATACATTTCAAAACAACAATGTATTAATTATACAATTTAATCACAAATACGATTGATGAAATTTGAAAAATTGAAATCTATATAATCAAATGGCAAATATAATTAATGAAATTATTTGAAATAAAGTTTATGAATAAATTGACTTAAAAAAAAAAGAAATGAATAAAGCGTTATTATTGGTCTTTACAATATATTTATCTTCTGATTGGCTAATACTTAGCTTGTCCAACTATTCTTTAACCATGCGATCGTATTGGGACCTCTACTGGAATCGCTTCTGCCTGTTCCCAAGTTAGTGTCTCTTGGTCTTATCGAGGACTTATTTGGTTCCCAATGTATCGATTCCCTCAGAACATTGTACCGCAAGTGGACGAACACCTGCTACTTGCCAAGCACGATTATTTCTTTGAGCCAATTAGGGGGTGTTGAATACATGCAAGAAAAAATAACCTAGTCTTAGACCAATGTATATCGCTAATTAAATAATATTCAGGGAAATATCATGTGAACATCAGTTAACACATGAGGAAGCAATCAACAAATTGAAAATTTGCTGATTAAAGCAGATATAATCAGAAACTTAAATTACAATGTTAAATTGAGCAAAAATTATAAATAACTACTGTTACTCAAGATATCCTTTTCTTTACTTTAAAATATGAAATTCAAAAGAAATAATGACTGAAATTTAAAATTCAAAAGAAAATTATGGAATTACGTTCCAATTCTCTAAATCTAAATAAAAGATAACTTGAATTTGATAATAAATAGAAAAATAGAGGTACAACCTGTAATAACGAGTGTTATAACTGAAAATAAGTAATTGCTATTACTTTTTATTTCGACCCTTGGCACATAAACGATAATTGAGCGTAATTACGCCTCAATTAATAATTAAAGATAAAGATAAGATAGAAATTTAGATAAAAGATAAAAATCCAGATAAATTTATATATGTGAGATTAACCTCTCATAAATGCAAAGTAATGTCGGTACATCAGTGTTGAGACGAGACAGGGCGAGTGCTAATAATTATATGCTTGATGTAACAAATAAACGGAAATGTTAATTAAATGAGCCTGAAAAGAAAAATATTAAAACCAGCAATACTATGAGGGAAAATTCGAAGAAATTCTAGTGAAAATTCAATTTACTATCTTTGCAGGAATACATAGAATCTACTCCGAGAATTCACCCAAATAATACTGTTCTACTTGAATGGATGGATAAATGGATACGTAAAATAATGTGCGTGACCACTAAACGATGAAATAATTACGTTCTCCGTAAATTTGGACTAAGCCTCTTTCAAATTACACGAATTTGACTAACGAGAGACGCAAATAATCGGCATTCTTACCCAACGGTCACGACAATAATTAAAATTATTGAAGATGTAAGCTAAATAAAAATGGAATATAACAATGCTAAATTCTTGCTTTAGTCGAATAAGACTAAACGAATCATAAACAAATATTAGTTATGTATTTAAAAATGACACAATTAGTTAAATATACTGCAAGATGAATTAAATATTTTAAGATTCACGTACCCGTCTCGACAAAGACACTACTGTTTATTTGACATTAATTTTACTATTATTATTTAGTCTGTTGACTTAATAAGTTGACTTGTGAAAATGACTAAGTCCTGTATATCAATAAATAAATCTATTCTATTTTATTTCAAACATGCCTATTCGAATTTGGTACATAAACACATGACTAAAATTAAAGTGGTGTGGTACGTAATGTATTTATATACTAAGGCTGCAAATAAACCTTTTTATAGAAATATTGCATACAGGTCCTAATCTACTATGTCTCGGCTATTTTTATGGTTTTATCACATGCCATATTTTACTGCTACATCCTATTTTCGAAGAACTATAAAGAAAATTTCTCTTCGCAGTCAAAAACTAGAAATAATGAAAATGTGTTGTGAAGAGACCATAAGCAGCCCGACTACTGACAGCAGTCCCGAAGAAAATCCGGATCCGCCGTTTTATAAATATCTCATTCATTGTCCACCGACTTCACGCTTGTCACTGGCCAACTTACTGCCAACGAGGTTGGTGTCACCGCTTGGCATTGTATATACAGATTGGCATTCTTTTCTACACTGTTTTTTTTTTTGTAAAATACACACATTTTTTGGGAGTCCCAATATAGTTGTTTTTGTCCAATAAATAATGGAATATAGAATATTTTAACGGATTTTGCCTGACAGCTAGGAAGTATTTACATTTAAATGCATTTTTTACATTTCCAACTGATAATTACAATATTAGGGACATATAAAATTTTAATCTCTTTATAAGTTAAACAAGCGTGTTTCAGCTACACTTTCCAGTTGAGAACCGAAAAAAATGCATTTTTTCTCATTTTTGTAACTCCGTTCTGGACGCATTTTTGTCCGCTGAATAGTAAGTTAGCAAAATAACATTTTTCTAGACAACGGCTGGAACTGATGCGCGAAATGTACCACAACGAAGCAGAAATGTCTCCTACTTCCCCTGATTACAACGTGGAGTCCCTCACCGGAGGGGACCCCTTCTACGACAGGTTTCCCTGGTTTCGCATGGTGGGGAGGGGGTTCGTCTATCTCAGCAACCTGCTCTATCCGGTTACCTTGATACATAAGGTAGCTGTCGTCAGCGAAAAGGGAGACGTGAGAGGATACCTGAGGGTGGCAGTGCAAGCTGTCATGGACGAGGATAATTCTGACCAAGTGGGAGTGAAGCAGAGTGCTAGGATTGCTTTCGAATCTACTCCAAAAGGTAAACGACAGAAATTAACGATTTAACCTAGATAAATATTGTATGTACATACTCTCTTTAGTCCCAGTTTATTACTGCAGTTTCTCTTACAATGCAAATATAGGCATTTGATTTAAGATCTGTTAACTCATCCGCAGCAGCATCGTGGAGGACAGTGTGTTCAAAATTCAATTGTACTAACTTTTTAGCTGTTATGGATCGTAACATCCACAACATGGAAGAGCGTATCATCGAAGGCCACAACAGCATTGACCCGATCAAACTTGAGGAACTGATCGAGTGTGACGCCGACTCTGGCCGAGGCGATAGCTCGGTGTCTTCCGATGTGAAAGAAGAAGAAATTCCCGAGCATCTCATGATTGGAAAAGAATTTACCTTTAGGGTTACTGTGCTCCAAGCGGTAGGAATCTCTACCGAGTACGCCGATGTGTTTTGTCAGTTCAAGTAAGTTATTTTCTAAAAGTCATTCATAAATTCATCTTCGTGTCTAACTAGCAAAACATTGTTTTTCTTATTGATTCTTTACAATTCCACTATAATTTCTTGTTGGATACATTTCCAAACGAATTAAATTCCGTTAAAATCGTATTATTATGATTTTAGCTTCCTGCATAGACATGATGAAGCTTTCTCGACAGAACCAGTTAAGAACACTGGAAAAGGTACTCCTTTGGGATTTTATCACGTTCAAAACGTAAGTACTTCTTTTTGTCACATAGAGTTTGTTTAAGTTTATGTACCCATTAAGTAAAATCCTACTATTGGCACCAGTAAAATGAGGAATGAAACTTCACTTGTAAGGAAGGAAATTTGTTACAAAATCCTCCACATTTTCCTAATTTGCTACATTAGTTTTTGGATTTTATAATTCGCAATAATTATCTTGCTCATCTGAATCTACTAACATAAATCTCTCTGGTCATATGAAAATAATATGAAGCAAGGTGGCATAATCAATACATCTTGTTATTAATAACGACTATATTGCACTGGTTAGCCTCTGCGCAATATTTGCGCGTCACGACACGCTTTGAAATTTTCGTCTCGCAATGGAGATAAAGTATATGACTCTTTTTTTCTTTCTCTCTCTCTTATGGAATCGGTAAAGATGTATTCACTTCTATCGCGTGTACTGTGATACACCTGAGTTTTTTTTCATATTGGTACATATTATTATCTGCATTCGTCACAGTCTTATTTTGTCAGGCCGTGAATCGTTGAATACACTAATACCATTTTCACATTATTTTCTTTTAGATCACTGTAACCTGCACCAAATCCTTCTTGGATTACATCAGGACGCAGCCGATAGTCTTCGAGGTGTTCGGTCATTACCAACAACATCCCCTGCATAAAGACGCCAAATTGGAGGGCAGCGTGCGACAGCCTCCCCGTAGAATGTTGCCTCCCTCGATACCCATCTCGCAGCCGGTGAGATCGAGCAAGTTCGGAGCCTTACCGAGTCCCTGTACGGCACATATCCACGCCAAGGTATATGTTAAAAAATAGGATACAGATCTAAGGGGAACGTTTTTAAATATACGTTTTGAATAAATCATAAACCATGGGGAGTCTCCTAAACCGTAATAGAAACAAACACATGTTAGTTAGGGGACAAAGTTGCACAATTGTGTAAAGATCTTTAAATTCACTTATTTATATATTTTTTATTCTAGGTTGATGTATTGGTTTGGTTCGAAATTTGCGAACTAGCACCCAATGGCGAGTATGTACCTGTAGTTGTAGAGCATAGTGACGATTTGCCATGCAGAGGACTCTTTCTATTACATCAGGTAAAATTGATATGTTTTTAACAATGCTACGTGCTCTGAAAAGTAAAGACATTCAAATTACGCGGATGTCATGTGTATAATTATGTATGATTTTCTACAGGGTATTCAAAGGCGAATCCGCATTACGATAGTTCACGATCAAGCATCTGAAATAAAATGGAGAGATGTTAGAGAATTGGTAGTGGGAAGAATCAGAAACTCACCTGAATCAGAAGAAGACGAGGATACTGACAATTCGGTTCTTTCTCTAGGACTATTTCCGGGTAAATATTCATTATTCTAGACATGCATCCCTTTGTATCCCTCATAATTTGGAATCTTCTCAAACAATCATTATGAAATTATTGATAGTATTCTAACATTTTGGCAAAGGAGAGGTAGTTCAAAATGACTTAATACTAACCAACCAAATGATTGCTTCTTCTCATTAATTTTTTGATAAGCCTGGACATTTTTGGCAGGCAATTTGGTTTTGCTTAGTTTTGATGAAAGCATATTTGTCAAGTGCCATATTATATTGACGAAGAACATTGAATGAAAATTACGCTACATGCACGCGGAGTGTATTCTGTATTTGTCTTGCTAGCCCTTCACCCGACAGATATAATGATGAGTCGTATTAATTCTATAAACCATTCTCTGTAAATCTGTTAATTCGGCGAATAATTGCGTATCCAGTTGTGCAGATTTACAGATCGTCTCTTTTAGGTGAATACTTGGAGATTCTAGGAGACGACAGGGTCATGTTTAGATTCGAAGCTGCCTGGGACAGTTCTTTGCATAATTCTCCGCTTTTGAACAGAGTCACTTCGACTGGGGAACAAATTTTCATGACGATATCAGCATATTTGGAGGTAAGAATTTTTAGGCTATAGAATAGTCTTCTGTCTTATTTGACAATATAAAGTCATTTTTATATTCCTCATACCTATAAATTAAAACGTTTCATGTCTCATTCGTGTGGATTTGGGTTTGTTGATTTTGAGTGAAGAAATATAAAATATGGGTCCTCTATAAATGTTAAGGTAATTATTGCTCTTACGATTTTCTGCTATTTTTGGATTATATGGAATTTTTTTTTATGTAGGCACATTCTAGTGTCCTTAAGTATTGCAAATATACTGGTGAAGAAGAGAATTTTTTGGGTCAGTTTTGGTTATTTTTTATTGGTTGCGCCCGTGTAGCGAGCGAAACGCTATCGCTACCGGGGCGCGTCCAAAAAAAACTCACCAAAACCTATCCAAATTTCAAACATAACCTTTTAAAAAAATAAGAAAAGAACTCTTCTCCGCCAGAAAATTTACGATCCCTAAGGCCACTAGAATGTGCCTACATAAAAAAAATGTCCATATAATCCAAAAATAGCAGAAAACCCTATAAGCAATAATGTTAATTATTTTATTCCTTGGTTATAAGTATCCACAATGCCGGGCCAAAGTGAGAAACTTTTGAATACTCATGTCTGAAAAAAAGATTCTTGGTTAAAGTTAGTGCATGAAGGAAAATTTCTTGTAGTAATACCAAATTTGGGGTGTCAAGTACAGTGACTAAGCATAACAAATATTCCTAAGCCAAACTACACTAGAGGACATTATGGAGAAATTGGAAGGTATGGAGGAAAAAGATGACAAAATTATGGCCGAACTCAAGAAACAAATAAAAACTAATGAAAAACTGCTGGAGGAAATTGTAGAAATAAAGAAACAGCTGAACAAGAAAAAGAAGGAGGTAGAGTTGAAAAATAACATGATAATCCAAGGAGTTCCAACTATTCAAAACGAAAATTTAAATCAAATTATAAGAAAGGTTGGCGAAGGACTGAAAGTTGAAACTAATGAAAATGACGTTACTTGTGTACGATTGGGAAAAGACAAGGAAAAGAGTGCCATTAAGGTTATGTTCAAAGACAATAATAAGAAAATGCAATTCATGAAGTCTGTAGGTAGATTTGATCTAAATATTAAAGATCTGGGATTTAAACAGGACAAAAAATCATGATTTAACAAAAACCAATCTTGAATTGTATATGGCGGCAAAAGCCTACAAAAAAGACAACAACTTCAAGTTTTTATGGCAATGATCTCTTGAGAAGGGATGAAACCAGTAAAGTAATACTAGTTGACAGTACTGATAAACTGGTAAAGTAAACAAGCCTCGAAGTTCAATTAGATTAGCTTACATAATACGCAAAATCTAAAAAAACAAGATAACTATATACGTGGTCAGTGGCGTAGCTACCGGGTGGGCCAGGGGGGGCAAGGCCCCACGGCGCCAAGAGAAACTAGGCGCCGCTCCGAATTTATAAATATGCTGATGCTAACAATGCTCATGAGCTTAACTGAGTTTTTAAATTAATTAAATTATAATACAATCAAAGATCAAAGACCAAAATATGTATTAAACTTTTTACCCAAGCAATACATTTTGTGTCAGGTATTTATTATTTATTCTATGTGGAATAAAAATATATATCCCGGCGGCATATTTACACATCCTCACATACAATGGCACCAGGGTGCTGAAATCGGTTAGGTTTTATAAGCGTTTGTAGTGCTACAAAAGCTCACTGATTTGGGCACCTGGAACACGCTGTTATATAATATTTCGCTTTTCGCATGGCACTCCGCTCGCTTCGCTCGCTACGGGGGCTCAGCAAAAAGGAACTAACCAGGTGCTAACCCAAATAACCCAAGACATACCAAAAATCAAGAAAAAAACTGTTTAGAAACTTAACCTAAAAAAATTTAAAAAAGCAACGGCGTTTGAACCCAGGCCGCCGATAGCCGCCGAATTGAGACCTAACCATCTAGACCTCTCGACCACGAGGGCTCTTGCCGCAAATTGATTCCATCGCGAAGACATGGCGCGATAGCTTTTGTAGCGCTACAAACGCTTACAAAACTTAACCGATTTCAGCACCCTGGTGCCGTCGTATGCTAGGATGTGTAAATATGCATCCCGGCGCGGCGGCATTTGGTACATGCAAATTTGATACCATGAGCCAGCCAAGTCTAAATAGCCTAGCAATACTAAGCATAGAAACTGAATTTGTCCAAAATAAATTTTGATCAAATAATCGATCAATTTACGTCGATTTAAAACCGAAGAAAGACTCCAATGTTTAATTAATTAATTAAGGTTACAGATGTTAGGTTACGTTTATATTTAAATATGTATGTACCTGTTGGTTGGTTGCCGTTTATATATTTTATATTCATATTCCTGTAAATAAAAAAAAGCGAGTGCACTATGTGCGCATATCAGAAGTGAAACTTCTTAAACTTAAACGCCCTTGCCTGGGATTTGGTTAAAAAGTAGTTTTATTTTTAAATATATCACTCAATTAACAAAAAGGGAAGGCCTAAATGAGAAAAACTATTCTCCATAAAAGTTTCGCTTTTGTCTTGACAAGGTAATAGAGCAAACCCCATATTTTTATCTTGTAAACTAACAAAGATATCACAATAATTATACGCCCTAGCCTTATACATATCTTAACGGATTTGGTTAAAAAGTTGTTTTTTTTTAATATATCACTCAATTAACAAAAAGGGAAGGCCTAAATGAAAAAAACTATTCTTCATAAAAGTTTCGCTTATGTCTTGACAAAGTAATAGTGCAAACCCCATATTTTTATCCTGTAAACTAACAAAGATATCACAATAATTAAACGCCCTAGCCTTATACATATCTTAACGGGTTTGGTCAAAAAGAAGTTTTTTTAAATATAGGTATCACTCAATTAACAAAAAGGGAATGCATAAATGAAAAAACTATTCTTCATAAAAGTTTCGCTTATGTCTTGACAAGGTAATAGAGCAAATCCCGTATTTTTATCTTCTAAACTAACAAAGATATCACAATAAACGTCCGTGACCGTTCTCCGTTCCCTGCCAGCTCGCCCGCTGTGTGTCGGGATCGCGACCTTCAAATTTTACTCCCGGCGCGCGTTAAGAAGTTTCACTTCAAAAATATACGTATTATGATGATTAATTTGCGTATATACACAAAATATAGGTTTGTTTTAGGCGCCAGCGGATAGGCTTGCCCCCCGGCGCCCGCATTTCTAGCTACGCCACTGTACGTGGTTTTATGATCAAAAATGATTATGATATTCTCCTACTGGCGGAAACGTGGCTAAGAAAAAGTGAGACATTTTTATATAAATTAGACAATTATGATGCTGTCCACTCGTGCAGAGAGGGAAGAGGAGGTGGAGCATCTATTTATGTGAAAAGTGCTATACAGTTCTGTGAGCTCGAGAAAACGGAGGATAGTAATATAAACTGGGTGTGTGTAAGCATCGGCAAACAAAATCTGAATGTAAGTGTTGAATACAAATCGGCCAAAATGATGATGAGTTTTTGGCATTCCTACAAACGATTTTGTCAAAATACCCAAAACAGCCCCTAATTGTTGGTGATTTCAATATAAATTTGTTAAAAAGCAATGATACAATAGTAAAAAGCTACAAAAATTTAATTAACCTAAACAACTACTAAGTTTGTAAAGAAATATCTGAAGACAAAGCCACAAGGGTAACAAACGAAACTAAAACAGTCATAGATCGTGTTCTTTCCGATAAATATTCTAAGCTTAATTGTAAAATTAAAATTGAAGACACTACTTTATCTGATCATAGATTATTATCTGTAACAGTAGAGGATAAATTAGAAACCCACCAGCAAAAAACTCATCGTGAAATTAAATACATTAATTATTTAAAATTTCGAAATGCGTTTGGGTTAGTTTGGGTTAGTAGAGATAGCAAAAGTTGGGGCTGAATCATTTCCGAGTCTCGCTGATGTAATAAATAACTGTAAAAAGAGATCAGAGTCAACAAATGTAATTAAAATAAGGAAAAAAAAATACCTGGATGAATCAGGAGATTCTGGGGATGATTAGTCTACGAGATATTATTTATAAAAAAAAAAATTAATAAACCTAATGATATCCTGCTGGATGAGCAGTTCAGGGATCTTAAAAATGAAATTAACAATTAAATTAAAGCACTAAAAAATAAACACTTTCGTGATAAATGGGAGCGAGCTGGTAACAACTACAAAAGCAATGGAAGTTTATTAATGGGTATTTCAAAGACGACGAAAAAAGCTCAAAAGATAACTCTATAAAAATCGCTAACAGGGAAATCACAAACGAAAGGGACATAGTAAATTCTCTTAACTTGAACTTTGCCAAAGTGGGGGAAACAATAGTAAAATACTTAGAAGAGGAAATGAGACTGAATAAAGATGTGCAGAATAATACAGCTGAGTATTGTCAAAGTAGTTTAAATTTAGAATTAACTACGGCCCCAGAAATAAAAGAAATCATATCGGAACTAAAAAGAAACTCGGCACCAGGCCATGATAATATAAGCACTAATGATATCCTAACACTTACAGATAGTATTGTAGGAATTCTTTATACACTGATAAACAACATTCTTACTACAGGGATTTCTCCACAGGAATTAAAAATAAACAAAATAACATCAATATTCAAATCAGGAAAAAAGATAATTTAAATAACTACAGGCCAATTTCTGTTATAAGTGTCTTCTCAAAGATCATAGAAAAGATCCTGAAATGAAGAATCTTGACGCACGTACATAACAATAACTTATTAGATGATTTCCAATATGGTTTCGGGCAGTACTTCAAGCACAACATTAGACTTTGTAAATTTTGTATCAAAGGCACTTGATGGGGGAGAGATTTTGGTGGCTGTATTTGTGGACCTTAAGAAGGCATTTGATGTGGTTGATTTTGTTTCACTTCTGGGGAAGCTTGATAATGTGAGAATACGGGGAAAATTTTAGAGGTCATAAAAACATATTTAACAGGTAGAAAACAGTACACTAAGATCTAGTACATTGCCCACCAACTCATATGGAGTCCCACAGGGTTCTGTCCTTGGTCCTCTTTTATGTTCACTGTACGTTCTTAATCTGCGGTGTGCCAATTTAAAGGCCCTGTATTTTACATTTGCAGACGATACAGTATTGGTGTATTCAGGTATTAACGAGCAAATCTCAAATGAAGCAGTAAATATTGATCTTGAAAAATATAATCAGTGGCTATATTTTAATAAACTAAAAATAAATATTGATAAAACAAAGTTCTTGTTTTTTTAAACAAAAACACAAAATTGAAAACAATGTCACTATAAAAATCAATGATCTTCACATCTCACTAAGATAACCGAAAAGATTCTCTCTATATGATTCCTTACATATTTAAAATTAGAAATTGTGTTACAGACAAAACTAAGAAACTCGTGTATAATGCCTTCTTCTTGTCTCATCTCCGGTACCTTATAACAGTGTGGGGTGTGTGTGTGGGAGGGGAGCGTTTGAATCCATGCAGATTGTACAAAATAAAATATTGAAAAGTCTATTCAACATAGATAGACTCATTCGTACAGAGGCGTTATACAGTAGGTTGCAGACCGCTAAATTAACTAACATTTTAGAGTTTGAGCAGTACAAATTAATGTATAAAATAATGAATGGACAACAAAAGACAAATTCTCAATACTTACTAACTAATGAAGTACATAATTATTCAAAACATGCGTGGGTGCAAACAATCCTTTTTTCCAGCTGTCGAAAGCGTTTAATCAATTATCAGTGGAAATTAAATAGAGTCTGAGTTACAAAACATTTATATCGAAACTAAAAAGACATTGTAATAACATTGTATAAGTAGGCTAATTTAAATCTGTGATGTTCTGGGGTAGAGATAGTAATAAGCTCTATATTATATACATAAAACTATATACGCGAGGCCAGTGTTAAATGCATTGATTAGAGTACATTTTGTTATTACTTATGTAATTAATTTATTTTAACGTAATATATTTAACCTTTAAAAAAAAACTGACTTATCAAAACAATTTTTTTTATCAGAATGATATTTATAATCAATTACAATAACTATAAAGCAATATGGCATCCAAGGAGGGGACTGTATGTATAATTTAACGCTGCAGGACATTGTTGTTTTTCTTCTAGCTCGAAAATTGCGGAAGGCCAGCCATAATAACCAAGGACCTTAGCATGGTGATGTACGGAAGAGATGCTCGTACAGGGCCCAGATCATTGAAACACCTATTTTCTGGAAGTTACAGAAACGCCGAAGCGAACAGACTGTCCGGGGTATACGAACTATTGTTACGACGAGCTAGCGAAGCAGGTAGTCCAGGTAGATTCCCCTTAGTTGCTCCTTTTCCTATCCATCAGCACATTCGTCGTATTCCTGCCATTTTCATTCTTTCATTAACCTGCTGATTCTTCTCTCTCTTTTTCTTTATTTTATTTCAACTGTTTTCTCCATTCCAGTTTTGTACCTTTTTTCGATAATTACCTACGTCTCGAAGAGGTAATCCGATACCCAATTTAATACATGCCTGGGTTTTTTTTCTCGTAGCATACCTTTTGTTACGTTTAACAGTCACAGGAAATACTAACTGGGCATGTGCCCTTCTTGAACCTTATTTCTTAGTCTTTTTTTAATTTCTTGCAAGATAATCAATTTTTACAACAACAAGCGTTTATTTATCCGATTAGTACAATCTCAACAATTATTGACAGGTGACATATTCTTATTTGAATACCTTATTTCTTGCCATCTCATCTCGCATCGTTTGTATGATCTGCTGACGTAGAGAGTGTAAAATTTGTTTTAAAAAAACTGCAAAATAACGGCACTTAATATTTCGTAACTACTTCCTTTCCGCATCCCGACAATAATTCATGTTTCCAAATATTTTCCTTGATTTTTTGTTCATTATTAATGTTTTTTTTTGAAATTTGTGTATACCTAATATCACTGCTTTCTTTTGGTAGCTGGTTATTTAGTGCATGTTCTCTTTGTCTCGTTTCCTTACAGCATCGCCTATAATTCATCGTAGTTATAGTTGAACATAATTGCAATTTCTAAACAATGTTTGCTATATTTCCGATGTTTATGAAAATAATCGTAAACGTGAAATTATCAGTTTTATATGAAAACGGGGTCGAAAATTGAAAACAGTGCTATAGCCAGTCGAAAGCTGAAAACTTAAATTTGAGTTTTCTTTCAGTATTCTTTTTACATTAGCATAGATCATCTAGGTGTTATCTAACTTTCGTTGCACAGCAAAAACTATACTTCCTAATGAAACCCAGGTCATTTCTATTACACAGGGCCAAAGAAATAAAAAAAACTCCAAATCACAAAATAACATATTAAGAAGTATCTTTTTTGCGACGGCCATATCGGTTCCATGCATGTCATTCTTGTTTGACATTTTAATTATTATTTTTTGTGTAAAAATAGACTATATTTGCATTCATTTAACGTGAGTTTTAGGGACTAGACCGTGAGTAGACCGTGCTAGTTGTTGATCATTTTTTTTTAGACATTAATGCCTTTTTTCATTTAAATTTTTGAATCTGAGTTTGAGTTTTTCTCTAAAATTATTCCGAATCTCAAACGCACATTGTTTTACAGATTTTAGTACATTTTCACAATCTAGTAAATTCATTATAGGCTCTTAAAAGTATTTTAATTGCATTTATGCTTGGAATTTCGGCAACATTATTGCTTACTAGATTCCAAGATAATGGCTTTCACATGGTACTTAAAATGTTGTTGGGCCATAGTGTTTTTTCCCGACTGAAGAACGACGTATTTTCGTGACATGTTTGCGGCGTTATCGTAACTCTGATCTATATCTGTAAAAAGTGCAAAAGTCCATGTATTTTTAAGGCTAGGCCGGACAAGGATGAGCTTTTTGGAGGCCCATGCGGCTTGGGCAAGATATTTCTCTGCAAGGACTGCTCTAAAATGGGGTATGCTGGAAGAACTGATGAACAAAAGCGTATAGTATCAAAAGCTAATAAAGAGATTGTTGAATTAATAGAAAAAAAAATTACTGGCAGATGAAATTGAAGAACTAAAAAATAATCTTAAAATATAAATCCGGATATAGTCTGAACTCGATAAGCTTAAGGCTAACTTAATGACAAGCCTTGATACTTTATCAAGGGAAATTATCTGTATGCGAAAAAAGCAAGCCGAGACTTAGAAGAACTACGAGAGGGCCAACTTATAATCAAGAAGGATGTATTTGTGCAGACTGTTGGTGTTATGCACCCACAAGGTGGAGGTGGAGATAAGCTGCTTGTGCTTCGGAATCAGCACACAAGCAACGTAATCAAGATACTAAGATGAGAGTGCTTGTCTCGACTGACAACTATGGTAAGTTTATATCTCTCTCTCTCTCTCTAAGTGCCCTCTCCGCGACGAAGGTTGGCAATCATCATGGCGATTCTTATCTTAGATGCAGTTGCTCTGAAAAGCTGAACCGAGGAACATCCAAACCGGAATCTTAAGTTTCTCAGCCAGGATAATATTCTACCTACACTACGTGTACCCTGTATTTTGCCCTGCATGATTAATTACTGAAGTAGGGCATATCTTGGTCTCGGTCCCCGAGTCACATGGCCAAGATATTGAAGTTTTCTGCTCTCAATTGTTAGTAGTAACTCTCTTTAGATGTTTAGTCGTTCATGCATTTTCTAAGTTAGTTATCGTATCGGCCCATGACGCCCTGAGTATCATTCTGTACACCCACATCTCAAAAGCCTCGAGCCTTCTGATTATTTCATTTCTGCATTCAGTGTCCATACCTCGACGCCATAAAGCAGAGCGGTGAAACATAACATCTAAGCAGTCTCAATCTGAGTTTTAGGCGTAGATCTCTATTGCAAAAAACTCTTTTCATGCTATTAAAATTCGATCTTGCTTTTTCTATACGTACTTTTATTTCTTTGGTGTAGTCGTTATTACACGTAACTGTCGTTCCAAGATAAGTGTACTTTTCTACTTGTTCGATGGGTTCACCTTTGACAATTAATTATTCGTTGTTATGTTGGGCCTTCTTTGTTAGTTTCATTGAACTTTGATTTATTTATGTTGAGTGTGAGACCATACTCTTCGCTGTATCCGGTAGATTTGTCCATGATTCTTTGCAAATCTTTAAGATTTTCCGCTAGGATTACGGTGTCATCAGCGTATCTTAGCACAACTATAGGAACTCCATTCATTTTTATTCCCGCACTGTCGTTCTCTGTTATTGCCCTTTTTAGAATTACTTCAGAGTAGGCATTAAACAAGATAGGTGATAGAACACAACCTTGACGTACCCCCCTCTTGATTGTCATGGTGTCGGAGGTTTGATGGTCTACTCTGACGGTCGCATTTTGGTTGTCATAGAGATTAGAGATGATCTGCAGGTCATAGAAATCTAAGTTCTTCCATTGTAATACTTCTATTAACTGATCGTGGCGGACTTTATCAAACGTCTTTTTATAGTCGATGAAACAAGCATATATGTCCTGATTAACAACCAGACATCGCTGTATTATTACGTTGAATGCGAATAGTGCTTCCCTAGTACTCAGCCCTTTACGAAAACCAAACTGGCTTGTATCCAAGTCGTGATTCCGATGGAAGCAGTTGAGTATAATTTTTTTAAAAGTAGTTTCTTCAGAGTGTGAGGTACATGAGGCTGATGGTACGATGGTCACTGGTCTCTTGCGTTTGACTTTTTCGGTAAACAGATAAAAACCGATGAGAGCCATTGTTTTGGCAGTTTTCCGGATTTATAGACATCGTTCAGAAATCTCACCATGACGTCCAAATCCTGATCAATTATGAAATTAAGAATGTCTATAGGGATTCCGTCGGGGCCAGGAGATTTACTGTTACACATGTTGTTTAATGTTCGTGTTACTTCATCTTTCATAATCTCGGAGCCTCTGTTCTCCCGTTCTTCTCTGGCCACGAACTCATTGTTTCTCACATCGTCGAAGAGATCCTCTATGTATCTCTATGCATCTCTTTAGTTTGTCTCCTGTGTTTGAAAATGTTTTTCCGTTTTTTGTCTAGGAGGATTGTACTAAACTTTCCTTTTCTTAGACCTGCTAGTTCCTTTACCTTCTTATGTAGGTTATACAAGTCAAATCTGGCTTGGAGTTCTTCTATTTCCTTAAATTTTTCTTCGTAGAATTGTTCTTTTGCTTCCCTTACTTTTGTTCTTATCTTCCCCTGGATTTCCTTGTATTTTATTTTGTTGTTTTTATATTTCCTTCGTTGAGCCATCAGAGGTAAAATTTCCTGTTTATCTTTCTGGATAGTCTTAGTAACTCTTGGCAGGCGAAGAGAATGCAGGTTTTGAGGGATTCCCACTGCTTATCAATATCTTCGGTTTGCAGGTTGACGTTCGAAAGGCTGTAGAGGATTGCTTGTTGGACACTTTCTTTATTGGTCTCATCTTTAAGTTTCCTTGTGCTTAGCCTTGCAGTCATCAGTGGTTTTCTAGTTCGCTTTAATTTTATTTGGACACCGGCGAATAGCGAGTTGTGCACCGGGAAATGCCTTAACGGATTTCATCGCATTTCGATATTAATGAGGATGTAATCTATTTGGTTACGGATTATCGCATTATTGTGGCCATCTGCTGGAGATTTCCAAGTATATAGTCTTCTTTTGGGTAATTTAAAAAAAGGTGTTTGTTACAACAAGGTTATTTTCTTGACAGAATTGTACGGGGCGATCCCCTCGCTCATTCCGATCTCCCAATCCAATTTTACCTACCAGGTTTTGTACCGTACCACTCCCAACCTTTGCATTAAAGTCCCCCATTATTATTGTAATGTCTCTCGAATTCATGGTTCTTAATACTATACTAATGTCTTCATAGAATGCCTCTGCTTCATCATCCGATCCTCTGATGGTTGGCGCTTATACTTGAATCAAGTTTAGTTTTGAGTGTGATGTTTTGAGTGTTATCGTCATTACCCTCTCAGAGATCGGTGTGAATGTCTCGTCAGCGTACCTAGTCTCCTGATCCAAAATGATAGCAACCCCATACTTGTGTTTGCCATCTTGGTTTTCAGTTTATCTATAAGCCGCTTTAAAAGAAACTAGATGAGCAAGACGTCATACAGGTTTGTAGGCCCCTCCATTTAAGACTCTAATAACGGATGCTGAGTGTTACATCAAGGGTTTTAGAGGCACAGATTTTGTAATAGTACTACCTGGGTCTTCAGAAAGTGTGCGGTTGGAGGATCTATTTCTTTCGGCTAACAAATGTTTTTATACTAATTTATTAGTCTGTACTTCTCCGGCCAAATATGCCAACGGTGAACCATTTGGGGTTGTGAGCAATGCAAGTTGTTAGGGTAGTTCGTAGCATTACGTTTGCAACAGTTTTTGAATAATATTGATGTGATTGATTTGTTTGATGTTTAACTTTAAGTGTTATGTTGAAAATAAACCATTTCTGAACTTTGTAGGGTTGCAAAAATTGGCAACTGTTGTTTCGCAGAGACTGATCTCTTTTGTTAAAAATATTAATATATCTAATTTAATCCATCTGAACCCAGTTCAAGTTGAAGCTGGCAGTGGTCAATTTGATTTTGTGGGGGATGTTCTTGCTACTGCTCTGGTCATTGCTGCTCCTTTTTTAGACAAACCCTTCCGATCCCAAATAAGTATGCAGAAATTGATCAATTTACTTTGTTTTTGTTAAGTATTCAATTTCTTAGAAAAAAGGAGGAACTCAGCGTTCTTCTGGAATTGTGTAATATATCTAATTTCGTCTTGTTGACCGTGTTATATGCCTGACTACAATATAAGCATCAATCTATTGCAGAGCACACATTTTACGTGAGGGAACTATGATTCTTGTACACAGGGAAATCTGTGACAAGTTTTTGATTGTATGGTATGGTAGAGGGGTCGCTTGGCAAGATTTGCCCTTCAACACGTCGACCACAGTTGATCTTTTGTGTATATCCTTCTATGTTACACGAAAATTCCTATCTCTTTCTAGATCCTCAGAATATTTCGAAGATTACGCTTTTGTAGATCTCCAGGTGCCACAAGTTCATGTTCGACATACCTCAATCTTTGGCGTGTCAGTGCCTAACATCCGCAAAGTAGGTGCTCTGACGTTTCAGCCATAGTTTGACAGAATCTGCATTGTTCGTCAGTGGTTTTCCCCATTTTCGTGAGGTGGTACCGCCAGGGGCCATGTCTAGCCTTGAGAAGGTTACTACCAGTTTTATCTCATTTTTTTTTGTAGCTTGAGAAGATTTTTTTTTGTGTAGTTAGGCGAGTGAGAGATGAGTCTTTTGGCCTGTCTCTGCCTAGGTGCATTGGCCCAATGTGTCTCTTTCCTAATTTTTTCCCAATTTCTGATTTCTTTCATTATGTGCCCTCTAGTGATTCCGCAGAATGGCTGATGCCCACAAAAGGCAGTCTGTGCACCATTCCGTGCGAGCTGATCAGTCGCTTCGTTGACTTCCACACTCTCGTGCCTTGGTACTCATATTAGGGTGAGTCTATTTCTGTTTGCCAGTTGATCTGCAGGCATCCGACAATCCCACATTAGCCGGGAGTTGATTCTTCTAAGGCTGCTTGACTATCTGATAGGATATAGATCTTTACACCTCTTAAGCATTTTTTGGCACGGATGGCTATATTGATAGCATTTAGTTCTGCTTGAAAGGTTGTGGAAGTGTTTCATAAATGTGCAGAGATCTGACACTAGGTCCGTAAACTCCGGATCTCACTCCTTTTTTCATCGGATGTCTGTGTACCAGACAAGTGATCCTCCCTTTAGTTGTCTTAGTCTTTTCCCTGTAATATTACGGTCTTCGACTAACACTTCAAAGTAGCGATCAAAATGGAGTTTTGTTTCCATTATATCGGTTGCTTTGATCATCGCCTCTATCTGGATGTCTTTCAGAATTTTAAGGTTACCAGTCAGGTTTTGTGACTGAGTGACTGACTCTATGCGCACTGGTCCAGTCCTCCTTTTTGATTGGATAAGTTTTTTAATACGTGTTTTAATTTGTATGTAGTGTTGTGTATCTATAGACCTCCAGGCTGTGATGTTAATTTATTTATCAATCGCCTTTAAGTGCTTCTATCTGAGATGCCTTTTGGCTCTAATATTGTTCTGGCCGGTGATTTTAATATAAACTTTATGGATGTGGCATCTTTGGCGCCCCACAGTCGCTTAATTGTCTTTTGAGGTCTCTAAACCTTAAAATGCATGTCTGTACAGGGTGTCCGGTTATAAATGTAACCCCCCTTTAACTTTTTAATTTGCCCTCGTATAAAAAAATGTTAAATACAAAAGTTGTAGGGATTTTCATACAGTTTTCTGCGGTGTTACTATAAAAACAATTGAACATCGAAATTCTACTGTACAGATTAAATTAATGTTTTTTTTAATGGGACACCCTGTATATTCTTCTGTATATCGATAGCGCTCTTTAAGCCGAGTTCAGTACTATAAGGTTTGTTGGGTCTAGCTATAATAGTTACCACGTCAATTGCAAGAATGTTGGGTAACTGATTATTACTGAACCCCTCTCCTAAATTATTTATTTGGTGAGCTAGAAAAAAATTCTTCCTTCAGAAGCTTTTCTGATGTTCATTTGTTTTTCTAGTAACACCGCAGAAAAGTTTCTGATGGAACCTACAACTTTTGTATACAACATTTTTTTCTAGCTCACCAAATAAAGAATTTTTTCTCCGATTGACAGCAAATATTAATTTTGCAGACCCATATCAATCAGCTAAGTATTACTTTTTCTGTCCAGGCAGCAAAGTAAGTACTTTGCTGCCTAGGCAGCAAAGTGATTAGTCTCCATGGGAATAAAACGTCTGACATAAGTTGTCAAACTATACTTATTATGGACATATACATTTCCATAGCAACCAACCGTTCCAACAATTGCGATTTCTATCAAATTTTGTCTTAATTTATAACTACAGGAAAAATAAAAAGATTGTGGGAATTGTAATAATTTGCAAATATACAATATACATATATCATTATAAACAATCGGAGAAAAAATTATATGTTCAACTCGGCAGCAAAGTAGATTGACTGCCTTAGCTGAATTCCTAGCCTCGCTACGCTCGGCTATGAACTATCAGCCGCGGCAGTCAATCTACTACTTTGCTGCCTAGTAAAACAAATAACTATTTTATCCGATCGGATGAAAAACGACACCTTTCCGATGTGTTTTCTCACCGCAAAAGTCATGATTCCAGTATATTGTAGTCATTGCTTGGCAACATGCAATAACTGTACAAGAATAGAAAATAACTGTCCGGGAATATAACATTCCCGTCTTAGGCCGGGAATGTAACATTTCTGTCTTATTCAAACGCCTTGTTTGTCAGACCTGACGTCTATCAAAAGTAACATTTAGCTGTAGTTTACGTAGCTACGTAATAAACTTCAAGCTCGCTCGATTCAAAACTTGATATTATGTTGAGTTTAAATTTAAAACACCGTCTTTATTTAGAGTAATATTTGGCTCTATTTTTATAAGTACGTATTCTAATTAATTTTGATCGGATAAAAAATAGTATGTGCAACTTGTAGGAAAAGCACATTCCTGGACTCCTGTGTTGCTGGCCTCGGCTGCGTCTCGTCCAGCAACTACCACAGTCGTCCAGGAATGTTTTGCTTTTCCTCCTAGTTACACAATATACTATAGGAGAGGGGTTCAGTAATAATCAGATACCCGACATTCTTGCAATTTACGTGGTAACTATTATAGCTAGACCCAACAAACCTTATATTACTGAACTCGTCTTAAAGAGCTCTACCGATATCCGAAAGAATATACAGGGTGTCCCATTTAAAAAAACATTAATTTAATTTGCACAGTAGAATTTCGATGTTCAATTGTTTTTCTAGTAACACCACAGAAAACTATATGAAGATCCTTACAACTTTTGTACTTAACATTTTTTTATACGAGGATAAATAAAAAAGTTAAAGGGGGGTTACATTTATAACCGGACACCCTGTACACCCACTCGGATTAGGCAGTTCTCTGCCATTTGTTCAAACATTGTAGATGACCGAAGTCTGGACTGCAGTACTGCCGCTTCGGGTTTCTCTGACCATGAAGCTGTTTTGCGTGCTTGTTCTACTAACTGATGTAAAGTGTAAAAAAAGAACTAGACAGGGCAGTAAAAAAACTATACTAGATTTAAATTGAATTGTAGCAGCATAGTTTCGAGTGATGTTCTCAGGATTGAGAGTCCTATTGAGCGGTTTCATACCTTGTTGACGCGATTTAGCAGGGCTTGTCCCTTGTACAATCTTAGGGTGAAAGATATAAAACCTTGGATTTCTCGTGGTATAAAGACCTCAACAAAAATTTAAGATCATTACATTCTATAAAAAAGAATCACAGTAACAATCAGTTTTTTGTCGCCCATTTTAATCAGTATAAACGTATTTATAGAAGGGTGATGAGGGTGGCAATTTTATTATAGAGAGAAAATTAAGAATGCAAAGCACAAAACAAAAAGGCACTGGGAAATAGTTAACCAATTGAGAGGTAAGGCCAACTTGTTGCAGAGTGGTATTGAGATTGGTCCAAACATTTTTAATTACTTTTAATGCTTTGAATCCGGAAAGGATCCCAGGAATTATTTGGTGGATGTTCATGTTCCTGAAATTTTCACTCTGGAAAGTACAAATGTGGAAGAAATAAAGTTGATTGTTAATGAAATATCAAACAGGAATTCCGCAGGTTATGATGGAATCTGTGAGGATTTTGAAGTGCTTGCCGGAGCCTGCATTGCATGCGCTTGCATGTACCAATCTTTGCGCTGGGCGAGTACTCAACTCGCTTAAAGGCTGCCGTTGGTGTTCCGCTGTTTAAGGGAGGTGATATGGGTGATCCTTCCAACTTTTGTCTCGTTTTCCTTTTGTCCACGCTCCTAAAGGCCATTGAGAAAATGGTAAAGAAGAGATTGATGCTTTTTTTTTGAGAATGTCAAAGTATTAAATCCTGTCCAGTTTGGCTTTCTCTCGGGGCAAAATACAGATGATGTCATTTTCTCTTTGTTCCATCAAGTTTACCTAGGCTTAAATGGTGGCGACGTTGTTGCGGTAATATTCTGTGACTTTCCGAAAGCATTCGATTATGTGGACCATGGAGTGTAGCTGCGGAAGTTGAATCACTATGGGCTTGGGGAGCTTATAATGAAATGGTTTTCTACCAATCTTATGGGATGAGTGCAGATGGTAAGGGTGGATGGCGAACGCTCTGTTAAATCCCCTATTACTATAGGTGTTTCTTAGGGCTCTGTTCTAGGACCCATTTTATTTTTGTTATATTTATATATTTTATATATTTATATATTGCAGCGTTGTAGATCCGGGGTTCGTTCACCTTTTTTGCGCATGATGCTAGTATTCTCTGGCATGGTGAGGATAGGAATGACCTGAAAATAACTGTTGATAGGGGCCTGCGCGAAGTTAAGCTTTGGTGTGATGCAAATTTACTTCGTTTTAATGTAAATAAAACCATTATAATCATCTTGGATTCAATGCTTTATTTGTACCTCAAATTATAGAAAATAACCCCTTACAAAATGTTTAGGTCTCACCATAGATAAGCTCAAATTTTTAACCATCTGAATAATGACCTTAAGACTACAGAAAATTATAGACCATATGATATTTTATGACTAGGCACTTTTAAGAATTTCTGTTTTTACATTTCTGGATGGATAGATGGATTGCTTGGATGGGCATTCTGTTTGTCAAAGTGTTTATAACTTGTTTATCTATATTATTGTTCTGCTAATTATTGACTTATTGATTGTTATACTGTTGTACTTTTAAGTTCATACTTTTTCAATAGAATTGTTTTTTCTTGGACAATAAAGTATAATTGACTATGACTATGACTTGGCTATAGTTCGATATTTAATTGAAAAATCTTTCAAAGTCTTCAATAGGAATGAACTAAATGACTTTTAAAATGCCGTCAAACTAAGTATGTCAAAAAATACCTTTTATTTTCAGAACCGATGATTTCATTGGTAAATCTATGTGTTAAACTAAGAGACTCTTTACAACTTCAAGCCAGAGGGGCTGATGTAGCATCAATTAAGTTTTCTTGGAGGAAATAATGATTTATCAGTTCCAAACGAAAGCTATTATATATTATCTTGTGGATTAATTATTGACGGGCCAAACTAACCCTCCGAATTATTGAGCATTAATTTATCAAATATTGTTTATTCCAAGAAGACTAACAATTTAAAAATATATTGTTCTTCTGAATTAAATACAAAATATGTTTGTATTTTATGGCAGGTGTTCAACGTCGTCAAAGACGCGTACTTGATACAAGTTCAACATATGTACGGGGCGAGGAAAACTTGCACGGATGGCGCCCACACGGAGATTCCCTGATTTTTGATCATCAGTGGGAGTTAGAGAAACTTACGAGATTAGAAGAAGTAGAAAGGTTAGTTCAAAAAAAAACACTTACTCATAACGTATTTTAAACATTACATTGAAAGGCATATATATGCAAGTTTTCGATTGCTGCCTAATTTATTTCTGGAAGCAAAATTTCGAAGTTATACGTGTTGTGATTTATGTTGTAAACAAGTCTCTTTAGTGTTTGTACAGGGTGTTGCAACCAAAGATGTATTTAAACAATAAAGCTAAATTAGCTAAAGATCTACTGGCTGTATAGATTGTTATTTTGCTGACAAAATACCAAATATAGCTTAATATTTACTGTGTAACTATATTATTCTGTTTTTGAGTACAGTAAACTAACCTGCATATTCCTAACTTCAGATACATATGCATTCACTATTTGAAGTTGACTTGGAGAATTTAATATGCCTTTTTATAGGGTTAGGCATACCCTCTTGTTGAGAGAAAGACTGGGCCTGGACCGGTGCCATAACTACAACAAATTCCAACTTGAATATACTACTAAGAGCGAGAAAGATGTGTGCAATATGGTGGCCAAGAATAGTTTGAACCAAAGTTATCAGGGTGAGTAAATTTGTAAATCTTGTCAGACTATTCTTATTGTTTAAGCTAAATGTGTTTCCATATTTCTAAGCCGCTAATTATGCACAGTCTTACTGCTCTAAGTGTTTCCAATATTGATGTCGTTCCAGCTAACAACGACCCAGTGTACGACTATACCGAACGCGAAAAACAGCTGCTCAATAAATGTGTGCGTCTCATCCAGGGGAAACCACGCGACGCCAAAGACCTGAAGGATAACGACGTGGCCAGCCCCACGGACGAAATGACTGATATGACCGCTAGCATGATGTCGAGCGTGATGACAAACAGCTCGATTGAGTTATGTTCGCCAGAACGGACCCCGTTGATTGGCGAGTGTGCGCCATTTCCTAGCATGCCCGCGTCGCCTCCTGGTAAGAAGTATTTAAAAATATCTTAGCATTTTAAAGTATTCCTTCATGATCATCATGACCCTCTCTAGATGCCAGCTAAAGTTCCAACTTTAACCGCTATATTTGAATTTTTATAGGCCATCAACTAGGGTTGATCACTTATAATGCCTGCCTATCAGTGCCCCCAAAATATATAAAGTATGTAACAAATTGTATTTCCGAAGGAAAAAAATATGCAAAATGTCATTATATGATATTATATGACATGTTATTATATGAGGGGGGATAAAACTTTAAATACAAGAGTTGTAGAGATCATCTTAAATTGCCAGAAAATGTTCTAAAATATAATACAGGGCTATCGTAAAGTTATAATAAACACAAACATGGTAAATTTTTAATGGAACACCTTGTATATTAAAACAAAAATTAATAGATCTTTTTATTCTGAATTCAAAAATATATAACATGTTGACATTTGGTTTAGCCGTTTTCGAAATATTTGCATTTTAAAAACTATTGAAAATAACGGCGGGCGGTCATCTTGAACACTTGTGAATTTTCATAAATTATTTTATAAAAAAAAAATTGAACATTTTTTGGTCCTGTTTTTATTATTGAAAATAAATAAATATATTAATAATATGTTATAATTATAGTAATAATATGTTGTAATTATAGTAATAATATGTTAATTATAACTTATTTGTTTAATAAAAATGATAACTGCGATCTAATTAAACAATACCAATATTTCAAAAACGTGCAACACGTTTTTCTGATTGAAGTTAAAATGAATGTAAAGATTTTTTTTCCAATTAATTAAAAAGGAATCTAGCCTCGGAGAGTTGTATTGCAAATGTCCGGCCCCTGTAGTGGGGTCGTTTAAGCGCCACCCGTTCTAGCCAACTAAACGGAAAAAGCTCTGCTGGTGTTGTGCAGGCCAGCTCATTAAATCAACCGGTACTTAATTTCAAACCAACAAGAAAACGAGAATATAGGCTTGCTTATTAAATCAATAATTAATCAATTAACTTTACTTATCAAGGAAACACAATCTAAAAATTTAAGCAATAATATATTTGCTACTAAGTTCTTTTTTTTTGAAAACACAGCAACAATCTATCTGGAGTAAAATGTTAAATGGAAATGCGGTTAGTTAAGACAAAAGAATGTCAAAAGACTATTAAAGTAATTGTTGAAATAAACAATATGGAGATTGTGCGGAGACAAATTCAGTTGTTAATACTCGGCCTTACCACTAGATGCACTAAATACTACTAACCGAAGTGATCACTTTGATGTCAACTAAGCTAATTACATCTAGGTATGCGTGCGCTAATAGCTGCACCGATTTTAAATGTAGCGTTAATAATATGTAGCAATGAACGGCCACAATAATTAAGTCACATGACTCGATAAATTGAGAAAAAAAAAGGAATAAAATTAGAGTAAAACTATTGAAAACTTGGCTTTCAATGCCTGACTTATATTATAAACAAAGAAAATTCAGAGCGGTTATGTTACTCGATAAATGAATGAAAGGAATAAAATTATAGAAACTGTTTCAAAGCTCGACTGTCAATGCTTGATTTATATCAAAGAGAAAGAAAATTCAGAGCGATTAATAATAATAAATAAACTTAAGCTTCTGTACGATACCACTTAGTCCGTCGAACTCTGATAAAGGTGCCGGGCACCTGTTGGTACCGCTAGGGCCCTAGCCGAGGTCTCAAAAGCTCAGTATTAGGATTGGCTCTAGTGTAGCCTGGTAGTAGTAGCCTCTAGTAGAACCTGCGTCTTGCCTTCTCTTAAATGTTGTGGCCCTACAGCAAAGGTTGTGGCTCTCTAGAAAAAGCCCTGAAATAACACAGTGCGCATTAGACCAAGCCCCCTTACTTTAATAAAAACCATAACCCCCCCCCCCCCAAACCCTTGCGTAAATATATCTTCTTTATAAAACAAATTCCCCCAGAAAACAACCATGGTCTTGCAATGCCCATTAGCAAGTAAAAGAGATATTAAGGTGGAGACAACTTGCATATAAAAAAAAAGATAGGGATGAATCACTCCTAAAAGAAAATATAAACTTCCCCATACGATCAAAACTCACGTTACATTAAAATAAAAATTCAGATTTGATAAAATGGAGTAGATAAGATAACATATGGAACGCAAAGCAAATGGCGGTATAAGCACAAAAAAAGGTAACACAGATAAAGCAATTAAATCATTAATTTAGGCAAAATTAGAGCAATAATTACCTCGTTAGTGTGTGTGAGGGCTAGGGAAATTCGACGGTCTCGCTGTTATCTGACGAACGTGGAAAGTCTCTAGAAATAATGGAAAAACCCGTTAGCGTCATGGCGTTCACGCGCCTTACAGGCAGTACAAAAAGAAATCCAGAGAAAATGCTTACCTAATACAGCAGTATTCAGATCCCGATTAATCGGTCGTGTCAAAACACAAACAGAAAATCAACACAATATATCCCCAAAGAAAGGGTAGAATTGAATCACAATAAAATGTTGAGTCTCTACGACTGCACTATCAGCAAACTTTCTCTTCGTCTCGATGGGTATTTTAGAAGAGCCAAATCCTCAGTTTTCAGTCAATTTGTCTTTTTCACTTTTACGAGATTAGATGGGGGAAAAAATTGTAGGGCGGAGAACTGCCGTATCGTATTCTAACGATTCGATACGAGGAATTATTCTAAGATAATAAACGACTTAGTTCTCGTTTGTTATGGTTCTAAAACGACTGCGGAAGCAGCAATTAATTCACCGAAATTGAATGATTCAAGAAATACCAGAGAATATTCCCTAACAAAACGATAAACTTTTAAAAATTTAAATCGACAGCTGGCGTTTACAAAAAATGGTACATTCCTATTACTCGGTCGAATGTTACAAGAACTGCAGCCTGCCGTGTGAATATATTTAGAAGCAGATGTCCCAAAACAATCTAACAATCTTCAGAAATGCCGGCCGGCAATTGGTGTTCCGCAACCAAGAGGTTCCCAAAAGGTTATGGAATATTCACACTGTCAGTAAAATATGGATTCACAAATCTACTGCAGCATATTTGTGAGTTTATTAATAGAAATCTTAAAAATATAGAACGGTTTGCGGGCTGTTCTATGATAATGTAATATAAATTAAGCCAATCTATTACAATAACAATGTGTCTCCCTTATCAACTAAAATAAACACAGTCACAAAGTGTTATAAATGCCAATACAAATACATCGTTAACCTATACTTAAAATATAGTTAATATATATTAAGAAAAGCGGCAGTTTCAAGCGAATTGTTAGCAAACCAAATCAATAAATTTAGAATTAATAAACCGGTGAGTATAAAAATTTTGTAACAAAATACAGCATCTTTTTCGCTAAATGCGGCATATAAATGAAATTTTAAAAATATTTGACATTGGTAAAATCGAACTGTTACAAACGGCTAAACCAGATGTCCACATTACATATTTTTGAATTCGGAAAAAAATATCTGTTAAGTTTTGTTATAATATATAGGGAAATCCATTAAAGATTTACCATGTTTGTGTTTTTTATCAACTTTGCGATATCCTTGTATAATATTTTAGAAAATTTTCTGACGATTTAGGGTGATCCCTACAACTTTTGTACTTAAAGTTTGTTTCTCTCGTATAATAACCACGCTAGACGTTGTCTAAATATAAGGAATGACCCTGTACAATTGAAAGCAACTCTTCATAGCTGTTGAGACAGCATTGTTTAATCATATCTCGGGACAGATATAGATAATATAATTTTAAGGCCATCTGCACACGAAGCTTCTCGTCATAGACGCGTATTACACGCGACGTACGGAAGGTGTACGCCTGGTGTACGCTCGTTTTTATTTAAATCAACAACCGCACACGAAGATGCATGCGTCTTCGTGTGCGGTTGTTGATTTAAATACAAGCGAGCGTACACCAGACGTACAACTTCCGTACGTCGCGTCGCGTCTAATACGCGTCTATGACGAGAAGCTCCGTGTGCAGAGAGCCTTAGCAAGCTCGATGTACCTAAACAGTTTGTAAATAATCGAAGGCGTAATACGATCCTTAACAGTCCTAAGCACTATGCTATATTAGCCGCTTCTGATTGGCGGGTTAACGTCACTTTAGAATAGTGTTAACTCTTCAACTGTGTTAACTAACTGAAACTAACCCAAATTTATGAAAAGAAACAAACATAACCTTAAACAAATAAAGACAACATGCATTGCCCCTGACGGGAAGTGAACGCTGGCCGTTCGTTTTGCAAACAACGAATTTAACCACTAGACCATCTAAACCTGCTGGAACAAACTGACTGGACCGTAGATAAACTGAAAGTGACGTTAATCCACCAATCAGAAGCGACTAATATAGCATAGTGCCGTGTGACTGTAAAGGATCTTAAAATGTTAATCGGAATAGATCAATACCACAGCTTACCGTTGTTACGGTAAGCTGTGTCAATACCTCCTACAGAAAGACCTGACGGCTTACGTCATCGAATCTAGGAAAAGTTATTTACAGGCGTATTTTTAAATGTGCATTTACTCCTAAAATTTCACAGTTAAATAGATATTTAGATGCAAAAATCCCGAAAAAAATATAATAAAAACTTTTTTTTTTGTAAATTTAACTTTTTTAATATGTAGTTTGAAACGTAATTAGGCTAATATTACTTTAAGCGCGTCTATTATGACTGATAATGTTTTTTTAAATATAAAATTAATTTGCAGTTTACTTACCTTTTTGTGCATACATAAATAATATTTAAGGACTTCCAGTTAAAACAAGGCTGCGAGTCATGAACTCAGCCCTTAGACGCGCCTCATTCGATTTTTTTTTTAAAGGAAAACGAAATTTCAAAGGAAAACCTTTGAATATCCAGTTTATCCAAATCGGTAGGTGGTAAAATGTCACTATAGATATAAAGGTGTCATATAGATAATAGTATAGTCAAATTTGGTAATGTGTTTTCTCTATTCAAAGGACCCCGCAATATTTAAATAGAAATTGGTTACCTGTGGTATTTGGATGAACTTTAGGTATGTTATTAGGGATGTCCTAACCTACCATTTAATTTTTTTACCACGGCCACAACCTTGTATATATGACAGGTGAGCCTGTGCGTGTCAAAAATTGGAATCTAATATCCAAAAGCAGACTAACTGTGACAGATCTTGATGAGGGAGATATCGGTTTCTACTAAGCCGACCAAGTCAAATCGAAAAATTTAAACCATTTTGACACCTGTCTAAACCCTGCCAAACGACACCACTCATCTTTTTAAGTTTTTGATAATTTTATTCATGATATGTCAGTTGATCTTTTTGACTCGTAAGAAAATTGCAAGTTCAAAAAATAAAAAAAATCCGGATCTGTCAGAACCTGTCATTCGTTTTAATAGAAAAAGAGACTTAAATCTGATTTTTTTATGGGTGGCACACACACTAAAGGGAGATCCTATGGTGCTCGACGAGAGGCAGGCGTGTGTGCGAAGATGTTGAGAGTTTATTTATGATAAAACATGAAAACATTTTATGCAGCATTCAGATTTTATTTTTTTGAGCTAGATTGGGTATATTATTGGTGTCTAATATTTCTTTATTAAAAGTATTCAGTCTCCTTTTTTTACCCAAAAGATTAAGATTATGTTTAGAACAATAATTATTAAGAAGTGTATTTAAAATGCTGTTAAGAAAAATTTTTGAAATATAAATTTTTAGGTGATTTTTACAATTTTCAAAAGGAGTCAAAAAGCTGTTCTCATTTAGATAGTTTAACAAAAGCTCACAAAGAAAATACTTTATTGCAACTATCCAAAAATGTATCTTCGAACTCATTAATCAGTTTAATAAATATAATATAGGCTGTTGAAACTATGTCCATAAGAGAACATAATTCATATCAAGTTCATTAAAACAGTATTTGGTAATTCCAGGCAGCCCATGAAGGGTCTGTATGACTTAACGCTTAAACTTACGTCCTTTGGAAAAACGAAAATATCAACTTTAGGCACATTTTTATAGTTTCAATTACAGCCTTTTTGAGGCATAATTACACTAAGTATCACTTACCAAACCGAAAACGTGAGAAAAACATGCAATTAAACACGAACAAAAACTTATGAAAATGACATGTAACAACAAGTGGGTATTAGCTGTAATCAAGCTGGCCGAGCGGCACACATTAAGGAATTGCACAAAGCAACAGGTCTTTAAGTTCGAAATATATGGTTTTACGTATTTAAGAATATGCCTAACAATATAAATTGTATATTTAAATATGCAACGAAATATTAGGTACAAGTTTCACGCAATTTAAAGCACATAAATAGTTCCGATTTCAGAAAAATGCAAGAAAATAACACTAACTACGACAGTCATTATTGTCAAATTCTCAAACTAATCGTGACACAATACATCGAAGGCGGAGAGTTGGAACTCGGAATTCCAGTCGTCCAGCGTGACAATCAATGTTAAATACAGAAGTACACGCGATAAATTAATCAATACTTTTATGGGGTCCCATTCAGTGGTATTCTTAAATTCTTATGGCAAAAGCATTTGACTAGATGTTATGACATCATCACTGCATTTTAATATTAGCCGGTAGGCCTTTTGGTAGGAGGTAATCAGTAGATACCACAGCGTGTATAAACGAAGCGTTCTTGAATGGTTTATATTGAGCTTTATCCTGTTTTGATTCCCTAGGGCCTAGAGATCCAGAATTAGTCTTGTATGTTCCCGATATGGAGGAAATTAGAATTTCCCCTGTAGTAGCTAGAAAAGGTTACCTGAACGTCTTAGAGCACAAAACGCACGGATGGAAGAAGCGATGGGTGGTAAGTTCAGAAATGTGATTGTAATTGTGACGTCAGTTGTTGATTCGATTGCCTTTAATAATGAAAAATAGTAACTTTGTTTGCCATTTTTATCTGTCTTTGACGAAATACTTTTCATCAAATGTATTTGAAATAATTAACTTTTCTCTTAGGCTGTACGCCGACCGTATGTCTTCATCTTCCGTGAAGAAAAAGACCCTGTAGAAAGGGCTCTAATCAATTTAGCCACTGCTCAAGTAGAGTATTCTGAAGACCAGCTTGCTATGGTATGTAATATTATCGCTATTTCTTTACATAGTACGTAGTAATAGCTTATAAGATGTACAATATTAAACACTTATACTTACTTGACTTGCCAAAAGCCCCAGAACTGTTAGAGTATCGATGTATTTTCCCAGGTTCGGCTTCCTAATACCTTCAGCGTAGTCAGCAAACACCGAGGATACCTTCTGCAAACCCTCCACGAGAAGGAAGTCCACGATTGGCTGTATGCCATCAACCCCCTCTTGGCCGGCCAGATACGGTCTAAATCGGCTAGGCGACAGCCCCAAAATAAAGACAAGGAGGGCAACACCGACCCCACAGTCACGGTGGGGCCAAAATGAGACATGATTGATATGGAATCCGTGCTTGTTTATTGAAAGAGGTTGAAGTTTTGATGAGATTTTGTTTTATTGGAATACTTTTTTCAGTGACATGTCCCAGCGTATGTTGCAGCAAATTCTTAAACATTTTTTTGAAGTGGAGTAAAAAGCGGTTTTTGTATATGTTCACTAGTCCACTTTAGCGGTGTTTTTTTATATTCTTTAGTCAACTTTACGTTTTAAAAATTATTCTATAAAAACAAATATACTGGACGATGCTATTTTTTGAATTGGCACGATCGTTAAAACTTTATTGACAAAGTAAATATCGTTACGAGCGTGTGGAACATCGGATTGCATTTTACCGTAAATGCGCTAAAAAACGTCGAGTGCTGCAGGTTTTGTTAATAGTATTTTGTTATTCGACTATCATATATTCCTAAAAAAGAAATTTCGCTTTGTCATCATGAATTTGGGAAAATGTTGTACAAAACACAAGATAAAGTATAAGCGAGTATTGTGAGATTGCTCATCTCTTTCTGTAAAATATTACAATTGTATTTCGTCTTTCTCATTCTTATACCACACGTTTTCGACACCTTTTATTTCTGTATGTCGGGAGTATGCAAAAATATTAGTGTGTCAATATTAATATTATTATATTAGAGAGTAATTTTTTATCAGAAATTTGATGTCACCATTGTGTTCGACGTCCTTCATTCGTTTTACCGAATTTTATGAAAGTACCTAAAGCAGTTTAATTGCTATATGCAGGTGAATATGCTGGTGTAATATCAGAAATGATCGACAAGGAAAATAATGAAATAATAAAATAATTCTTGCCAAAATGACGCGTAATGCAATAGTTTGGGTTAGTAAGTAATTTTTTAAAAATATTGAATTTGCAGTTGGCCGAAGAGAAAGTAAAGAACTAGGTTTATTTTAAAAGTATTTTTAAGGGATAAACGCCGTCAGAATCGATGGTTATTACCAAAATAAATATCAAATTTAGCATCTGTTAAACCAAAGTTCAAAACAATTAACTGGGGGGGTCTCCATTATATAAAAGCGGCCAATAAATTGGAATTGGTGCCAATTTACACCTAGGACCTAAATCGAAACAATCCTATCTGTTATAAATGCAAGTGGCGTAAGGGGTAAACATTTAACACCAAAAGATGGATCCGCCACAATAATATAGAATCGTTAACTGATTATTCAGTCAACGATAGAATCTTGCTTCATTATGCACGATAATTCAAAAATACTTTGAGAAACTTCGGGACGAGATTGCTGATATTTTAATGCCAAAAGTCTAATAAATAAAAATAAGAAATGGTTCAATAATGAATTAAAAAATACAGGGATAAGTTAAACCTATAAGCCTATAATAGACAAAGTACTGATATTTATCTGTCGTGCTTAGTAAATATATTTAAAAAAAGAGTATAAAAATAAAATTAATGAAGCCAAAAAAAAATTATTCTGATAAAATTCAAAATAGTTCAAACAAACCTAGGGCCATGTAGAAGGTCATTAATGCCCCAAAAACAAAAAATAATAAAAAAAAACCTGAACTCCATTACCTCAGAAGAGTTCAATACCTTTTTTGTTAATGTGTCGAGCACAGTCACAAAGAAACTTAAAAAGGGTGATGCTCATCTTTCAGAACTACCATCTAAATTAGTCCATAATAACTTTACTTTTTTTCCTGGACCCGATGAGATTAGGGCTATCTTAAAGGGCACGAGTAACAGCACAGCTTTGGATATATTTGGGCTAAGCAATAAAATCCTTAAACAACTTGGTGAAGGCATTGCAGTACCACTAACGATCATTATAAATAAATGTTTCTTCTCTGGAATATTCCCAAAAAAAGCTAAAAACCAGTAGAGTAATTCCTATTTAAAAAAAAAAAACGTGGGAGGAGAGTATTTTGTGATCTCTCGAAGGCCTTCGACTGTGTGTCTCACCAAATCCTTCTTAATAAGGTGGAACAGGCTCAGGGGAAAAAGACGTGAAGTGATTACATCTTACCTATATGGCCGCTCTCAGATGGTTGACTGTGAAGGGGTGTCCTCCTCCGCCTTACCTATTACGGAAGGCGTATCTCAAGGATCAATATTAGGTCCTCTCTTGTTTACACTTTATGTAAATGAACTACCAATGCGCTTTTCAGAGGTAGTAACTGTGCAATATGCGGATGATACTACCCTCCTTCATCGTCACCCAAACGCAGCCCAACTTCAAATAAAAGCCCAGACTACTATTCAAAATTTACATAGCTAGTTTGCAAACAACAATCTCTTACTTAATCTCGACAAGACGGACATAGTTATTTTCTCTCTTAAAGAGCAAAATGATCACAAACATGTTAAGTTTCTCGGTGTATATTTGGATAACAAATTAACTTGGAAAAACCACATCACACATTTGGCTAACAAATTGTCATCTACACTATATTTGCTGCGTAAGATTACGGAACTGGCTCCATTTGACGTGTCCAGGATGGCATACATGGGCTTATTTCAATCAAGTATATGTTACTGTCTCCTATTTTGGGGGAATTCAACAGACTGGCATCAAGTTTTTAAAATACAAAAGACCGCTATGAGAATTATTGGGGAAAAAAGAGCTATTGATAGCTGCCGGCCACTCTTTAAGCAGTATAAAATACTAACTATACCAGGGCTTTTTATCTGTCAGAGCCTGGAATGTGTTAAAAAACCTGCACTGGAATTTACCGCAGTTAATAACCGACACAACTATAGTGCAAGGTATGGAGAAAATTTGCTTTTACCACAACATAGGCTCTCACTAACAAAAAAAACATAAAAGTTATATCAATATCGCAAAAAAGCTTTTCAATTTCTTGCCAGCAGATATAAAATGCCTACAAGCATGTACATTTAAACAAAGAATATAGCAATTGATAGTGGAGATCTGTCCTTACACTATTGAGGAGTTTCTAGCTTGTGATTTAGGGTTTTAACATAACAACAAGTATATCATTGTTTCTTTGTCTTTATATTTTATATATACACAATAAGTGTTCTTTGTTTTTATATCTACATACGTTATTTATAATATAGGTATATTTTATTTTATTTTTTTTTCAACTATTCAAGTAAATTTTTGACGATGCTAAACATAATATGTACTTAAGCAAATAAAGCTATTATTATTATTATTATTATTATTATTATTAAACTATGTTTTTAATGGCACTTAGACTTAGCTTCTATATGCGTTAAGGAGATATTTGGAAATGTACTCTTTTTTTAATAATCAACACCCTCTTCGTAACGAAGTTTATTAGAATTTTTCTTTGACAAAGTGCTTTCTTATCTTTACATTTTACGTTTTAAAGCAAAAATTAGTTCCATTGCAAAAACACTTCAGTCAAGCAGATATTCTAAGTGAAAGGTAGATTTTTATTCGTATCGCTCTAATACCCAATTTGTACATTGCTCCATATTATAAGAACTTAATTTCTTTGAATTTGGTCTCAAAGAAGTTTTGGAGCTCATTTAAAATGTGTACTTCGTTTTTATGTAAATTTATTTCTACCAGGTGCTAGTCGTTTTACTCTTAAAATAATATGTTCTAAACGCCTATGTGCGCGTTGTGGATTTAAAGATCTGCCATACACTCTTAGGAATGTCCGAATACCCACCAGGATTGAACAAATCTAGATGAATAATTATATCGTGACATTCAAGTATATAAATATTCTTGAATCAGTTGCAATATCTCTGCGTACGAACCCACTACATTATGAAAATAAAGTTTGCGCGGGATAGCAATGTTTTCTAGAATCCCTGCATTTTAATTTATTTTCTCGCTAAAATGTATTTTAGAATTTGCAACATCAACGCCTCAGTTTTTTTGTTACCATTTTCCTCTGTAAATTACGGATTCCATATTGTAGAGAGCGTATTATGACACATAATATACTGGGTGATAAATAATTTGATATGGAATTTCAGAAATATAAATCACTCATTTAACAGTAGAGTGCCCAACGCAGAAAAGCCTTCTATAAATGATTTTTGTGGGCACCTCGGGGTTACAAGTTGAAATTTTCACAGAATGAATGCTTTATTATATTAAATATTTTGATATTAAATCAAAAAATAGAACGGACAAAAGGGCAGTATACCTGAAAATC
>MU185418.1:95419-113742 GCA_016904865.1 Pissodes strobi | reverse complement strand
TCTCTAATACTGATATTTTGGGTCAAGCTATATTTATGAGGTGTTCAGTATTAAACAAAATTATGAATGAATGAATTAAGAATTTGTGAGCGTTCCAATAGTACCACTAACCTTCAAGACGATAAATTCTCTTAAACTCAACCCCCCCCCCCCAAAAAATCTGAAAGAGAAAGCAATAGCAAAAATAAATGGTTATTTACAACTTAGTCTTAGTCCAGATGCAGTATAAATGGTATTGAAGTTTCAAGCCAATATCCTTGAGTGGCTTTCCTATCGACTTTTTTTTTCGGTTTTGAATTTTGTTTGAAAATTTAAATACACATTTTAAATGAAATTTTTCTGCTCTATGTTATTTACCCTCGTACCAAGCGTTGAAGATGATTCCCTTGATACTTCTATTTTCTCTTTATTTGATACATATGATTATATAAAAAAGCGCTGTCATTTATCAGAGCGTTTAAGATCGGCAGATTCAAAAACGAAATCAATCTCGTCATTTTTGTTCATCAATTTGACACAATTAATTAAAAAATAAAGCAAATTTTTACAGTACGTCCCTAGCAATGAAATGTTAACAATTCATTCGAGTATAATATTTACAAAAAAAGGTTTTTAACTTTGATAAGCAGTAAGACCCAGTTCAAAGTACACCATTTTCTAAGCAATTCAATTTGACATGAAATTTAATTGATTGATTGACGGATTGATGTCGCCCGACTGGACTGGAGAGAATCTGAAATTTTGAAAAACTGCGTTTTTGCGATCTTGAATTTCAGGTCAGGACTCTGCCCTTGAATTGCAGGAAAGCAGGGATGTAGCAATTAACTTTGATAATTATTATCTCATAAATTTTACATTGATTTTTACAAAATATTTTATTGCCGAAATATTTTGATGTGTGACTTTAAATTATCTTCTTCAGAATCAGCGTCCATTTAAATAGACATGAAGATTTTTGGTCCTAACTTTCTTATAAACGTCTTATTCAAAGCAAGATCGCTAGTGATGAGCACAGCAAGACCAAGACCAAGTCTTGCATGGTCTTTGTCTTGGGCTTGTTCTTGCACATAGAGTCTTGGTATTGGTCTTGCAAACTAATGTGCTATATTGGTCTTGGTCTTTCTTTTTTTTGCAAGACCAAGACCAGTCTCGCTCATCACTAAAGCCGGCGTTGTTCCTTTAAATGGAAGTACAAGCAATACTTACTAGTAACATCTGTGAAGATCTTATTCAGATAAAAGTGTTTCGCCGGGGTATAGTAATGTCGGCGCTTGGGCATGCAACTTAAGCGACAAGTTTTTTAGTTTTAACTAATTTTATTTAGTGTTAAGGTGAACTTCTGATAAATTAGTGTTCTTAGAAGGATATTCCATAAAAACTAGCCACCCATTGACCAAAATAATAGGATTTTGCATGTAAATTTGATTTGGCCATTTAAATGGGCATCAGAATTTGGTCCCTATTTGTTTTAACATAACCTTATATTTTTGGGATTTTATCACCATATTTTAGTATCTAAATCCTGGAAAGAACGACAATCGTCTTTTGCAATTACAAGGAGCAGCTCTGTCTAAATTTCAAGTGCTATCACACCATGAAAATGAGCGTGAAAATGACCAGTCAGACTACTTTGTTGATGACCATGAACTGCCTGATGTTCCCGAATTATCCAGTCACAAAGATCCTGAATTTAACTTGCCCTTAAGTGAAATTAAAAGACGCTTGCTACAGTAAAGAAACAAAAAATGGTAGAAAAAGCACAGTTAGGATATTTCTTTTTATTCAACTTTAGATAGGACTTCAGAATTTTAATACTGGTTAGGTTTGCTGAGCATACCTTTTAGGCCAACTCTTCAACTGACGAGTATTTACTCCGAAAGTACTGGAAAATTAAGGAGATTTTGAAGATATATGCACAAATACAAAATTCACGGCAGAGCATAACAAAGCTTTGAATCTTACTTTGGGGGAAATTAAGAACTTCCAAGAATCAAATCGTTTTGGACCATAACCAATCAATATCAAAGAACATGATCGAGATAGATATTTAGCTATTAGGAGTCACCACTGATAATGAGTTTTCTGAAAATGACAGAAAGGCCGATAAGTTATGGAAAATTAGGGCAATAATTGATAGAGTTGAAAAAGGTTGTTTCTCTACAAAGGTCAATACTGTAGCAATTGACTAACAAACGATACCTTTCACAGGAGTCTGCGGAGTTAAAAAAATCGTCAGGCGAATACCAAATGCTTAGGGGCTTAAAATTTTTGTCCGCGACGCCTGAGGGACTCATCCTTGATTTCGAGAATTATCAGGGAAGATCAACATTTCCTGACGAGTATTTAAAAGAGCTAGGAGTTGGGCAGTCAGCAGTTAAGGCTAATAGAAACCTCAAAGAACAATCACCTCGATAGACTAAGGTCTGAGGTGAGAAGGCTGTTTAATAGAGCCAAAGCGAACCAAGACTAGAAAACATATAGAGAAAAATTAATGCAGTATAATAAAGAAATTCACAGGGCCAAAAGAAACTCGTATCAAGAGTTCTGCGAAAAGATAGCCGGAACAAAGGAGTGCGCAAAAGTATACAAAGTTCTGGTCGTCGCAGCTACTGCGGATGAAGCTGGACATTTAAAGAAACCAGATGGTTCGCTTAAAAAAACTCTGGAACTACTGACGGACACACATTTCCCAGAGTCCAATGACGAGCAGGTCAAAGCCAACAGCAAGGCATGCAGGGCCAGAAAAAACAGAATGGAAAATGGCCAAAGACTAGATTGTAACATTTGAAAAAAAATAAATGGGCCTTATAAGTCCCTCGGACCAGATGGAACCTACCCAGTTCTGCTGCAGAAAGGACGCATAGCGTGCGGCACGCCAGCAGTATGGCAAAGGACAAAGGTCGTATTTTTGCCAAAAATAGGCAGGACACCTGACCAAACGTCAAAGTCATACAGACCAATAAGTCCCAACGTCACTCCTGCTTAAAACACTGGAAAAACTAGTCGATCGGTATATCCGCGACGACATTCTCTCAATAAAACCCCTTAACGAGCGTCAATATGCGCACCAACCAGGAAAGTCTACAGATTTGGCCCTCGACGATCTAAATAGACTCCTGATGAAGGCAATACGCGATAACGGAGTGGCACTAGCCACCTTTCTAGACATAGAGGGTGTTTTCAATAAAGTTCCAGCCAAATCGCTGGTTAAGGCACTCAAACACATAGAACCCCCCCCCCCCCAACCATCTGCAACTGGATCCAAACAAACCTAAAGTAGAGGCTGCCCCCAAGGAGGGGTCCTATCACCACTACTGTGGGCCATTCCGGCAGATAGTCTACTAGATAAGATGGAAAATGAACGATACTTCTGCCTTTGCTAGGCAGACGTCTTAGTCGTAGTAGTCAGGGGAATGAATATGGGCTATTTTTCAACAAAAGCACAAAAGGCCTTAAACATAGTAAGCAAGTGGTGTGAAGAGGAGGATCTGTCAGATAATCTGCTGAAAACCACAATTGTCCCATTCATAAAGAAACGAGCATTAAAGAATCTGAAAAATCCAATTCTCAGTGGGATAATAATTCGATTTTCCAAGGAAGTCAAATACCTAGATGTCACTTTTTACCAAGGTATGACTTGGGGACCGCATCTCAGCAAGGCCGCTCAGAAAGCAAGAATTGCACTGGGCAGATGCCGGCGACTTTGCTGGGGAAACTGGGGCTGAACCCCGAATTGAATCTCTGGTTGTACAAAATGGTGGTAAGGCCCATGCTAACCTATAGCTCTATAGACTGGGGCATAAAAGCCACCCAAATAGGTGCAATCAGGCAACTAAAAGGCGTACAAAGGCTGGCATGTCTGTGCATCTCGGGGGTGATGAGAACAACAGCAACTGCAGCATTGGAAGTTCTGCTAAATCTACCTCCATTACATATCCTCATACAGGGGAAAGTAGGAATGGTACAATACCGGCTTAAGCAAGGCAACAAGCCCATCATTGAATGAGAAGAGACAACAAGCTGGAGACTAGAGGAGAGCAAATATCTCTTGGAAATGCCATCAGACGAAACAACCCTCTCTTATGGGTTTGATAGACCCTTCTCAGTAGCAATTGTGGCAGAGAAGAATGGGAGAGGGAACCCCCTATAAAATCAAACCAAGTATGGTATACCGACGGCTCTAAGACCAGTAAAAGGGTGGGAGCCGGTCAAATATCTCCATAAACATGGACAGTCAAGCCACAGTGTTCCAAGCAGAGGTCGCGGCAATTCAACACTGCGTCATGGAGATAGAGAAATTGAACATTAGGGGGCTAGTCATATACTCCGACAGTCAGGCCGCCTTAAAAGCAGTTAGTGCACACAAGGTCAGATCTAGACTAGTTAAAGTCTGCATAAGTGCCCTTGAAGAGGTCGGTCGTTACAATAAGCTAATCATTGCGTGGGTTCCGGGACATGAAGGCCATCAAAGCAACGAAGAAGCCAACAAACTTGCAAAACGGGGCGCAAGTAAGGTTACGTTGGGAACTGAGCTCTACTGCGAGATAGCAGGAAGAGTCTTCAAAACAGCAGTTAAAAGCTGGATCGATAAACAATCTCTAAACTGGTGGCTACAAACATTGGGGCAACTAGAAGCCAAACAGTTCATAAAACATGGCTCCCCAAAATTCATGGCAGATCTATTTAAGAGGAGCCGTAAAACGATAAAAATATTAGTGGGTCAGCTGACGGGGCACTGTAGAATGAACAGACACATGAAAAAAACGGCCTGGCAGGTAATAGCCGTTGCAGGTTCTGTCAGGAGGAGGAGGATACTCCAAAACACATGTGGTGCGAGTGTGAGGCTCTCTGCAGGCTCAGGTATGTAAGGCTACGAGAGACCAAACCCGGACCTGCAAGGTACATGGAGGAGCCGGTACTCCATTTGTGGAATCTGATTAGAAAGACCACACTTCGTAAGGAAGTTTAAAAATGTGTTATAAATAAATGATTGATAGTAACAGATCGTTGGATGTAATGAAAAATGCAATCTGGCTTCATTGTTACTACAATCTAACATCAGACCTGGATGAGGCCCTCTAAGCATGGTTTGGTGTGTTACAATAAACCTGCATAGGTTGCAGTGGCAGAGGCGGGTACCAACGCCAACTCCCTTTAATTCTATTCTAACCTCAAAGCCTAGTGCACACATTTTCATTGATCCATATAAACCACCATCAGTTTACTGGAATTTTCGCTTTCAAGAAAAATTATTGTAACCACGAGTACTATTACGAAGTCAAGTGAACTAGCGTCTGTTCATTTAACGCATGAAAATGAAATGAAAAAAAATCCAGTGGTTCTAGTAAGCGGACTGTGAGAAATGACGAAGAAATGAACGTTGTTCAATGGTATGACCGAAAATCCATACTGACAGCTTCAAAACAACTCGAAGTTGAACCTTTGGAGGATGTAAAGGATGGCCAAAGAATCTCAGAAATACATTTATTAATATTATTAAACAATACATTGATTGTCTGGGGGATAGATCTTCTTGATCGTACGTCTAATTATCACAGAATTAACAGCAAAACTAGAAAGTGAACTGAAAAGACAATTGTACATTTTCGGATTTGCCATAGCTAATGCTTGGTTACGCTACCGACATGATATAAAGATGATCGGTGATACTAGAAAGAATATCATAGATTTTTTAGAGTTTAAAAATCGTTAAGTAATTCTTCCAGAAAAGGTTAACTAATTTCCAACATAATTCTCCTGGTCTGAAAATAAGAAATTCTTCGTATCAGCCATCTCCTACATCTTCTCAGAAAATATGCATTTACCATCAGTAGCAGGAAATCTAAACAATTCTGTTCGCTGCCAAATGGATGGTTATTAAAAAAAAAACAAATTTAACTGTACAAACTGACGAATATTTCTATGTGTAACTACAGATTACAATAAATTGTTTCTTTGATTATCATATTCAATTTAATGTTGATTAATTTATATGTTTGTTGCCGACTTAGTTTAGGTAACTTTATTTCAATCAAAAAATTTGCCTTACACGGTTTTTTCTTAGAGTATTCTTCCGACAAAGTCTTGATGTCCAATAAAATGAACACATATTTGGTAACCTCAAAATCAATTGTTTGTTTTTGTTTTGCTTCCATAAATTTTGTGCAAACTTTAATTAAAATATGAGGAATATTTAGTAAGTTTCTGCTTTATGGTCAAGTATTCAGAGGTATTTCTCTGTGGAATTGTTATTCAGGGTGATTTTGCAAGAATTCTTGTGAAACCAAATAAACTAACCTAAAATGTCCAACACATGTTTCACCTGCAATCAAAGCTGTGTCTTTAAGCAGCCGAAGAATTCTATTGATGTCTTCGGCTACCCATGTGATTTCTGTAAGCAGACTTTATGCAGAAAATGTTCGGGAATAAGTTCCACTGAACTTAGGACCATAGTTTTGAGTAGCCGAGTAATGCCTTACATATGCAAGTTATGTGTTCCCAAAATAAGCGATACTATTCAACTTATCAACCGTGTCACTGCTTTGGAGACTGAAATGGCTGAAATCAAAAGTAAGACCCAAAATGTTTTTGATATGATTCATGTTATTCAGAATTTCTCAGATGAAATGAAAAGTCTGAAAACATGCATTGCCTCAAGTCTTGAAGACATGAAATCTCTTGCCAAGACAGAAATAGATGGATTAAAGACCACCCCCACTAGGTTAACAACATATAATGCTAACCCAACTTCACTGGAAGAAGTAATTCTCGAGTGGCAAGAACGCCAAAAAAGATCAAAGAATCTCATGATCTTCAATGTGCCAGAGGGTGAGGACAGAAAACAGGTGGAAGGCATAATTGCACAGGTATCAAACAACCCTCCAGAAGTATTGCATTTTTCTAGAATAGGCAAACCCAACAGTAATCAAGCCCGTGCTCTCTGGGTGGCGCTTAATTCAGCAGATGGTGTTCTACATATTGTGAAAAATCGTTTCAAACTTAAGGGGAAAAAGGTTTTTGTAAACTTTGATCTCACAGCTAAGCAAAGAGAAGCAGAAATAATATTAACTCAAGAACTGAATGACCGTAGAGCTAAAGGCGAACAAGTGAGTATTAAATATCGAAACGGTACTCCATTTACTTTTTGTACGAAAAAACTAATTAATGGGCCTTCCTTATCAAGTTCTTATTTTAAAAATCATCAGAATATGGATATCTTTTACCAAAATGTTCGAGGACTAAGGACAAAATTGAGTGTTCTTCGTACCAATGTTGTCTCTAACAATAACTCAGTGATCGTGCTCAGTGAAATATGGCTTACAGAAGAAGTGTCTGATGTCGAGCTTGGGCTGTTTGAATATAATATATATAGAAGGGACCGTAATGCAACTACCAGTGATGCTTCAAGAGGTAGTGGCGTATTGATTGCTGTCATTAGAGATATCCCTGCTCTATTGCTCGAGTCGAGCCCTGGCCTAGAGCAATTATTTGTTCAGATTGGCTGGTTCCAATAAAGCCATAGTAGGATGTGTATATTTCCCACCAAGATCATCTCCTCAAAAATACGAACTTTTCAGTGACAATGTGGATAGTCTCTCTGAGAAATACCAGTGTCCAGTGCTCTTATTTTGAGATTTTAACTTGCCGAGGGCCTCATGGACATCTGACCAGTTCTGCTCTCTCGCCATCTACACTCCTGATACTTTGCACCAGGAGGTAGAATCAATTGAGGTGATGTCAAACTTGTGTGCTTTTCACAATTTGTACCAACTCAACAATGTTCCCAACCACATGGGCAATACACTGGACTTGGTTTTTGGTTCAAATGCCCTTTCTGCAGTTGTGAATTTGGCAGATGATGCTCTGGTTCCTGAGGATGGTTACCATCCATCCCAGATTGTAACATTAAGAATATCATGTAGCCATACCAATCTATTTAAGGCAGCCAAATATGAGTATTATTATGACTTTAATTCAGCAAACTTTAATTTGTTAAATAGCTATCTTGGAGATGTTAATTGGGATATGATTTTACTAAAACATTCTATCAATGATATGCTAAATATTTTATATGATGTTCTTTACTCAGTCATATATATATTGCGGTACCACAAAAGAGAGTGTCTCAAGGGTACTTTCCAAGATGGTTCTCTCAGGAATTAAAAAAAATTGTTATTTTAAAAAGCAAGCACACAAAGCATTTAAAGAGTCAGGGAGTTTCTTTTCAAGATTAAGATCGGATTGTAAAGCCTCATCAAAGACTTGTTACAATGAATTTGTGTCCAGCTCGGAAAATGCTATTGTCAATGAGAATAATGTGAAGAAATTCTGGTCGTATGTCAACTCACGACGTGATTCTAATGACTTACCATCAGAAGTGATTTACAACAATGAGAGTTGCCAACTGGGCCCTGATCTTCCAAATCTATTTGCAGACTATTTTAAAACCGTTTACTCAACAAAAGATTCCCAGGTGGTTGAATTTTTATCCTTTAATGATATCAGTATAAATACTTTTCATATCAGTATATCAACAATTTATGAGGAGATTTGTAATCTAAAAACTAACGGGAGTCCAGGGCCAGATGGAATACCCCCAGTATTCTAAAGGCATGCAGTTTTGTACTTTCCCGTCCTCTCTATATAATCTTCAACTCTTCTTTGAAATCTGGTTTTGGAAGACTAGCTTTTTAACCCCCATATACAAATCAGGCAATAGAGCTGATGTGTGCAATTATCGGCCGGTTTGCAATTTAAATGTAGTTCCAAAATTATTTGAGAAAATAGTAACAAAATATCTCACATCAGTGTTAACATCAACAATAATACCCCAGCAATATGGATTTCTGAATGGACGGTCTGCCGAGCTTAATTTACTGATTTACAGTGAGTTCCTGCCAGGTGTCTTGGATAGTGGTGGTGAGGTACACAGTATATACACTGACTTTTCCAAGGCATTTGACAGGGTAAATCATGGAATTTTATTGGAGAAGCTGAGGGTAGCGGGTTTGGGTGGTGGTCTGCTGAGCTGGATCGGCAGCTATTTGTCTGATAGATCTCAAATAGTAAAGGTCAGAGGTTTTAAGTCTAATGAGATAAAATACCTTCTGGTGTGCCTCAAGGGTCTCATTTGGGACCCTTGTTATTTAACATCTTTATAAATGACATCCACGGTTGTTTTCAAAATTCCAAATTTCTATGTTTTGCTGATGATCTGAAGTGCTTCAAGGCTGTCTCTTCAACTATTGATTGTATCAACTTGCAGTCAGATCTGTCCAGACTTGTGGACTGGTGTGAAAGGAATTGCATGGATTTAAATCCAAACAAATGTCATACTATGCATTTCTCTAAGAGCAGCGGCGGATCTAGGGACGCGTGGACCTCAGGGCAAAAGATATTTATGGGCCCCTACCCCTTGTATATTTTAAAGCTAAGTTAAGGCATTTCTCATAGGTAATACATGATATATATGAGTATCACCACAAACAATATAGCTACGCAAGCTATATTGTTTGTGGTATCACACAAAAAGTAAGAATATAACAATACTTTTTATTCAGGATGAAAACTAATAAAGAACTAATATTTTTTCGTATCCTATGAAAAGTAAGAAAATAAAATAAATTTTAATTTAGGATGAAAGCTAGTTAATACCAAAAATTGTAGATTGGTATTTTGCGTATCACATAAAAAGCCAGAAAATAAAAACACTTTAAACAAAATATAGAAACTAATAATAAACTGGCATTGGCAAAATTATCTGTTAAATCTAACTTCGCTGCGATATTGTATTACTAATATCTAGACTGTTATTTTTCGTATCACATAAAAAGTAATAAAATAAAAACACTTTAAACAAAATATAAAATCTAATAACAAACTAAAATCTAGAATGATCTTTTTCTCACTTTGGCATCAGCAAAATTCTCCATTAGATCTGTTAAATCTAACTTCGTTGCGATATTGTATTATTAATATCTAGAATGGTATTTTCCGTGTCACATAAAAAGGAATAAAATAAAATATTTTAAATAAAATATAAAAACTAATACCAAACGGAAATCTAGAATTATCTTTTTCTGACTTTGACATTAGGAACATTATCTATTAGATCTTTTAAATCTAACTTCTCTGCGATATTGTATTACTGATATCTAGAATGGTATTTTCCGTACCACATAAAAAGTAATAAAACAAAAATTCTTTAAACAAAATATAAAAACTAATAACAAACTAAAACCTAGAATTATCTTTTTCTGACTTTGACATTAGCAAAATTATCTATTAGATCTGTTAAATCTAACTTCGCTGCGATATTGTATTCTATATTTAAAATGGATAGATCACGCAACCTTTGTTAATTCATTGTTGACCTAATGCAATTTTTAAACATTTTCAATTTACTAAAAGACCTTTCCAATTGCGCCACAGTTACAGGTAGGGTAAAAAATAATAAAAACAGCATAAACTTCAGAAAAATCAACTTCCATATACGAATATTTATTAATTACTATTCCAAAAAGTTCTCTAATTTTCATATCTTTTTTGAGGTCAGGTTTAAATAGGTCAAGGAACATAGCAAACTGGTTGACACGACAGGTAATAAAAATTTCACGATATTTTTGAAATAAGAGATGGCATTACTTTAACTTTTTTTATATCTTCTGCCTGAAGCAGCCACAGTATAAGTCTTAGCACTCCACTTACTAATATTATTTGATCATGTAAACAAACTATTCAAGTATCAAGTATTTGATAATTTGCTCTAAAGTAAATGAAAAATGCGGCCTACTGGGAATAGTGAATAGTGGGAATCACTGTAGTTAATGTTCGGTGGCTGGCTCTGGGAGTTGCCAAATTTAACGCTCTCAGGCTCTCAACGATTAGGCAGGTCGATATATTTCATTAGTAGGTACGTATAGATATCTATACTGTGACTTTATTGAATGTAGCTTAATTATTATTTCATTATTTTTGGTTTGCATATTTGATGTTTTACCATTTTACTTACTTCAAGACAAAAATACTTTATAATCCGCGGCATCGTGGGGCCCCTTCTGCACCTTGGGCCCCAGGGCGGCGCACCGAACTGCCCGGTGATATGTCCGCCACTGTCTAAGAGGCGTTCTCCCATAGCTTTTTCCTATGAAATTTCTAACACCATCTTGATCAATATTTCTGCTGCTTAGGATCTTGGAGTCTTATTTGACAATGCTTTATCCTTTAAACTGCATATATCGGAGATTGTTTCTAGAGCCCTTAAAATGGTTGGTTTTGTCAAGAGATGTACAAAAGATTTTACAAATCTTTCAGCGATCCGTCTCTTGTATTGTTCATTGGTTAGACCCCTATTGGAATATGCTTCTTCAGTCTGGAATCCTCTCTATGCATGCCATGTTCACAAATTAGAACAAGCGCTAAGAAGATTTTTGCGTTATTTGGCCTTTAAGGCTGGATTGGATCCCCTTGATGACTACCATTACAACTATGATTTACTCTACAAGAGATTTTCACTCTCTCCTCTTCAGGTTCGGAGGCAATGCAGGGACTTACAAAATCTTTACAAAATTTTTAATGGTATTGTTGATTGTCCAGATCTACTATAAGCTATTGGTCTGGCAGTTCCATCAAGAAATACTAGATTTCACCTAATGTTCCATCAACCTTTGTGTAGAACTAATGTAAAACATAATAGTTTTATTTCAAGATCTGTAAGGACAGCCAATAACCTATCTCCAAACCTTGATTTCAGTGTAACTCCTGGATGTTTTGTGCGCTTTATTAAGAATTATCACGCGTAGGGTAGTACAATAATTCATTATTTATTATCATGATAGGTAGCTGAGTGCTTTATTGTTTGGTGGCCAAATGGTTGTCAATGTTTAATATTGTCTGTGATATGTTAACATCTTGTGATTCAAATAAGTGTATTTATTTTTGAGGTTATAATGTATATCTTAGTTTTTAAATTATTTTGTAATAATGGGTAAGGCCCGTGAACAAATAAATAAATAAATAAATATTATTTCTTTAACAACAGAAAACAGATTAAAAACGTAAATAGGTATTTTGCATACTCCTGAATAGATTTTTGATGCCAGAATTGCCAAATTTGATATACCTAGCGTCAGTCAAGCTGGGATCTGAAGAGGTTATGGTTAAAATGTGTTGAAATCTTTTGAATGTTAACTAATTTATATAGCTGCTCATATATGCTATATGGGATGTCAACGTGAGAAGTATTCTGTTAATCATAGGGCCATTACTTCGAACTACGATTCATTATCATCCTCATCTTGAAACCATTTGCATTCAATGCTTCAAATAGGTCTTCAGAGAAAGGCTATAAGGGTCTTGGCATGGCTTGGTTTCAAAGGGGATTGCAGAAGATCATTTGCAGAGCTTGGAATTCTAACTCTTCCATCTCAGTACATCTTTGAGAATGAGTACAAAGTGCACAGTGATGTTCATAGCTATAAGACTGGATATATTACTGATTGGGCAAGTGCCAGACTGGCCCGGGATACTTGGCAACAGAATTTTTTAAATCTCCCGCCCATCGATCTAAAAAAGCCCAGAACTAGATTTAAATATTATATGAAGAGTTACCTATGTGCTAAGCAATTCATTTTATATTTGGGTTAGTTTGAGTTTTTAAACTATAAGTAGGTATAATACACGGGTGCCAGCTCAATCCTAATGATCCCTAGTCCACCTACTTGTTTCAAACCATTATCCCCCTACTTAACTCACTAGCACACTAGTTTTTTGTTGTTGTTTTTACTGTTTCTTTGCTGTTTTTACTGTTTTTGCATGATTCTTATCCTAACCCAAACCGCAAAAAACAGCATAAACAGCAAAAACAGCAAAAACAGCAAAGAAAACAGCAAAAAAACATTAAAAACAACAAAAAATCACTAGACTGCGAGTGAGTTAAGTAGGAGGCTAATGGTTTGAAACAGGTACGGAGACTAGGATCACATACACCTGGTACCTATATATTATACCTACTACTATACATGGTAAGATGCATGAATACTAATTGTATGTAGAAACAAGGAATATTTGATATTCGTTATAACTGACGCCTGTAAAAGCTGTGTTATATTTGAAGAATATTTTCTAGTGTCTTTTACTGTTTTTAATATCTTCATGTAAATGTTCGAACGGTCTGCAAATGATGTTTAAATTTTGACCGTATCTTTTTATGTATTCTAATTTGTTTATATGTAATATGTGTGCTAGCACTTTGTGTCGAAAAATGAAAATGTTGACTATGGTAAAATTACTTGTGTATTTACAGTTCTGATTAAAGATTTGACTTGATATTTTTGGTTCCATTCGAAAGGTATATACCTGTTTAAAGTATAAAAAGAGTAGATCTTATATTCACCAATTCTTATAATGATACGAAAAAAAATACTCAGTTCTCATAAGTTTCCTCTAATGAGCATTATATATCCTTATTCACAAAAAGTAGACATTTGAGACATGTCAGATAAATGAAACTTATCGGACGGCAATTTGTTTGAAGCCTTTTTAAACTTCTTGTTAATAAGCATTAAAATTGTGATTTTCATGTCACATAGCAAGCTGAATATTCTATAAAGGTCTCGCTATCTATGTGGTTATTCGCATTGCTAAAAAATCGTATATTTCAATAAAACACCGGCCGGTAGCTCCAAATCTTTGCCGATCCAATATGTAATGGAAACGTATACTGTTTACGTCTGTTAAACTTGAAAAGGGATTATAAAATGCTCGACCATGTTTTGAGAGAAAAGGTGGAAATGTCAAAGGTTAGATCAACAACCAGGACATTTTATGAGCGTTGGCGTGGCCGATACCGTCAAGACTTAACAGGAATAAAATTCCACAATATAATATGTAATTTTTTGAGTTATAAAATAGTAGGTATAAAATAAATATTGCAGCAGCATGCATGAAGTACCAATCATTTAAGACCATGCGATACTGCTAAATCAAATTATTATTCAGCTTAATAGGCACTGCTAGACCTTGCCAGATTGGTAGTAAATCGCGAATAAGCTAATCATGTTGTTTTTATACTGACATATGAAAGAGCTAAATATATTATATGCATTTGCGGTTTCATGACACATTAAATCGTAAAATTTTCAACGTGACATTAATTTTATATAAGAAATAAAAGGCAGAATACCACATATCGTCACGTAAAAAAAATGTAGAAGGGTTATATCCAAAGGGACAGAGCGGGTCATTCATAAATTACCAAATATTTTCATGTCAACATTAGAAATATTAGCGCGAAAAGGAGATAAAGCAATGAATGGATATAATGAAGATGGCTGCCGAAGCGCCTCAAATATGTAGGGCCACAACGACGCGCCTGCGTCATGTTTCTCCCGGCGGCGCACCATAGGCGTAACATTTTCGAAGGCCCTGCTTAAGATCAGATAACATTGAAATAAGCCTGCTCTCAAGCAGAAAATAATAAGCCATTACAAGAATGAAAATAGGCACAAAAGAATAATTTATTAATATTGAAATATGTACATAACTAAAAAAATACATTTTGTTAGAGTTCGAGAAAAAACCAATTTAATTAATTTAATTAATTATTCTTGATTATGGTTCGCATAGACGTTAGCCAGTTGGGGTAGGATTATCTATTGCTTCTTTTCTTATTTAGTCTCGAGATGCGTAAGTTTAGTACTAGTGACTTTAGTACGCCCTTGAAGGTTTTTTTTTTATCTGAAGGAGGATGGACCACGGCCATGTCACCTTTCGACGGTCATTTGGTAGTAGTGGTTGTTAGCTCCATATCTCCTCTTTAGAAACCTAACACCTTGAATTAAGAGAAATATTAAACAGTATTTGAAGAATGTATTCATGAATGTAATATTCCCAAAGAAAAAACTTATATTTTCTCTTAAAATAGTCTATATGGCTAAATACGATTAAACTATGTTATCATCTAAGTGCAAAGTGGTATTAATAACTCTAATTAAACTTAAAATGTTATCTATAATCTAACAGTCTGTAAACTAGAATTTTTTCCATTAGATTACTCACTGATTTGACCATTGTAATCAAAATTTTACTTAAAACATAGTTTTTAAAGCTTTAGTTAAACTATAAATATCTTTTAGGGATAACCTACTAATTATTTTCACAATTTATAGTAATTTTGCTATTCGCACTGTACTGGGCTTCGTTACATTGTTCGAAACGCCTGTGATAGCCACATTTTGGGTCACTCTACCAATATAATTTTAAAGTATTAGAGGGATTACTCTTTATAAAATGATATTCTCATTTAGGGGGTTATCAATGTCTTATATTATTATATTATATATTTTTGCAAGATTAAATTAACGGGTTAGTGGTTTAATAAAGTTTTAACTCGCTGACTGGGGATCGTGTCAGTGAACTTTTCTTTCGCTTAAGTAATTAAGCTCGAGTCATTAAGTAATTAATAATTAACTGGGTGTTTTGTATTGAATTGCTGTGCTGACCACAGGTAGGGTCAATGAATTGAGTCTAGTGTTTTAGACGTTTGATATGTCTAGGTGTTTTTCCTGCTTTGGTTTACCTCTTCCATCCTTACGTGTTTGCTAGCTTGCGTGCTTGCGTTGCTCATCATTTTCGCACCTTACAAAACCAACCACTTGTGGGAAGTATTCAGTGGATACTGTTGGTGTAGCTTCAATTATACGACGAAAATAGACTACGTTGGATAGTGGTTGAGACCTGAGTATGTCATAGTATCCGTGCTGGTTTAATAATAATAATAATAATAAGTGGTGATTTCTATATAGCAATTAGTTTTTTTTACACATAAAGCCTGTGTAGTTAGTATATGTTATACTGATTCAGGTAAATATCTGATATTGCGATTTAACGATTCGTGATCACGACTTGGTGGGTTTACTTAGCTTTAAGTTCTTATATCATTATCGAATGTTTATCGATATATAATATTAACATATTATATATCCTTATGTTAAAACCGTCTGATAATTTTGCATATTAGTTGTTAACATACTTTATGCCTTGATATTCGCCTCGCTTATAAACGATTGGATTTTGGCCATCATTATTGAATAACACAGACTCAATTGAAAATAGTGGTTCGCTACTATTAAAACATAGGCTGATTACTCGTGCTTTACATAATTTTGTGATATTTCTTATTTTAATTTAATTCTACCTTAATTATCTTACCCACTGCCTTACTTTATTGAAATTTAGTTCGGCTTACCTAATACCTACCTTATTTTCAATTGTCATTAAAGCAAGCTGACATTGTTTGATTTATAGTTGGTGACTTACTTCACCAATTAATTTCTTAATTAATTTAATTGAATTAATTTTATATTATTTGATTAATGGTTGGCGATTTACTTCGTTGATTAATTTGCTAATTGATTTTAATTGTACTGATTTCATAATTATTAGCTTCACTTTCTGAATTGATTCATTGCATTTCTTAATTAAACATTGGATACCGAATAACTTTAGTTTAGTTATTGAGGAGTGGTACCTAGCACATCATGGGCAGTTTGCAGTTCGACTGGTAGAGAGCTGCTGGCGCGCTTAACCGAACCTATCCCGCACTGAGCAGCAGGGTTTGCACACTCTCCTCAACTGCCTCTTCTTATATAACTAATTTCTGTTTACTGGTCTTGAACTCGTTTGATTTTTTTATCGTTCTTATTATTTCAATATTATTAACTATAACCTTACTCTCTGCTATTAAACAGAGAAAAAGTATGGCAATATTGTGCGGAACGTTAGGCAATACAATTTGTAACTCGACAAATAATGAAGGTGCTTTCAAAATGCTACGTTGCCATAAAACGAATAATACCCTACAAAATATCGGCTTTTTAATTTCCATAGGAAACTATTATTCTTTGATCTGCTTTTTTATTTTATCAATGCAAATTCTAATCTTTCAGTATGATCAAATTTAAGCCCTCAATTATCAGAAGACTCTCTTCAATGACCCTCTTTGCCCATATAAAAACTGGGCCGAAACGTAATATCGTAATTAAAAAGTTGAATCGAGTCGATATCAAGATTATAGCTTGGATTCAAAGGACTTATTATTTTTAAAGCGGGTTTTTAAATATGCTAAACTCAGCTTTACTCTTTAGAGTTTCCTCAAAATCTGTTTGCGATCTCTTTGACGTTTCATGATTAATAGGATTAAAATGTATCGACAAATTTGGGTTAGCTTCAAAGGAATGGCTATTGCCTTAGAAGTGTTCAGTTAAAACATTTAAAGGATATCGATACAAAGCATAGAAACTGTTCTAATATTCTTATAACTGGATTCGCTACACTATCCACTATCCATACACACAAGCAGCTTATATAGAAAGTTCAGTTAGGTGAGATAGATAAAAACGTGTCGAACAAAGTTAACTTTTAAAAAATCAAAGGCACTGTAAAATCTAAATTTGTATGCTCCTTTTTAAATTCAAGAAATTCTCATATATCACCGGTTCAATCACCTTAATTTGTTTCTGGAATGTAGTTAATTAAGTATTTATTTTATTAACTTAATGTAGGAAAACGATCTCTGTACTTCTATAATTTTATAAACATAGAACCTGTAAAATGAAAACATAATTAAAAAAATAATTATACATAAAACGAAATTTCACGAAAAATTCAGAAGTAAAATATTTTACCCCGCGTCATGAAAAAGCAAGTGTTTTTGTTATAGCTTGAGTATAAAGAAAATTTGAAAGAAAAATTTTGATAAATCCGCTCAAACTTTCCTTCTTGTAGAATATTCGAATGGTTAAGTGCTTTTATAACCAATATCCTTGGTTTTGAATAGAATTTTAAAAAAATGTTAAATAATTTTTTTCTACGACAGTGCGTAAATTACTCACTTTACGCACTCTCTAAGATTCGTGAAATAGGCCTTTTTAATGTGCAGTGCGTAAAATAATATATTTTTCGGTAGTAGAAAAAATGTTGTTACTACATATGTGTAAAGTACCCTTTTTTAATAATCAGGACCCCTTTTATAAAAAAGGGTCACTTGTCACACTTGTTGCATAAATAACTATAATGTAGCATTAAGCTAAGCAAAAGCGGCTTCAGATCACAACGGGTCGTTTATAATTATTTATGATATTTCATGATGTGATGAAATGATATTCTTTTAATGAGACGAGTATTTTAAGAATTTTTTAAATAATTTGTCATAGTAGTAGTTAATGAGAGTTGAAAGCTGTAAAACGCGTATACTGTAGGACCAAAAGACCGAGAAAGGAAATATAAATTACTTAACGCTCTCTGAAGGATCACTTCAAAACTTT
>MU185418.1:0-55626 GCA_016904865.1 Pissodes strobi | reverse complement strand
ATATGATATGTTGCAAAGATATTTTATTGCTTTAAACAAAGCTAGCAATGCTAGCATGTTGAATTAGGTCAGCAAGTAAAATAAATTGAGTGATTTGATATACAATGTCAGCAAGTTTTGGATAGGTCAAGAAATATAACTGAGTCAATAAGCTGTTATAATGCTGTTAGCAAATATTTTATACATAGACGGAAGAGTCTATATACTATATAGTTTTGATAAATTTGTAGATAATGAATATAAAAATAAGAAATAAATAACAATGGTTAAATAGAATATAGACAGGACCGGCTTTTGGGATTTTATTCTAACAAGAAAAAAGTTTAACATAACGTAATATTGTTAATATAGGATAGGTAGTTTATTTTAAGACAGAGCCGCAATAAGTTGATTTTTTATGCCAAGGGTAAAATTCATTATTTTTATATATAAGCCCCATTTAACCAACTATGCCCAAAACTAACCGATATAAAGAAAATGAATTAAGATCATTTCTGTTGGGATGGACGCATCTTAACAGAGGAGATATCATATAAGAGGCAATTTATTGTCCATAGACATAAAACTCGAGTTTTAAAAATAATTGGCATAATACATCTCTAGTTTAACGAATTATGATTTTGTTAATAAGACAACTAAAAACGTCACAAATAAGAAAACATAGGTTAAGATTATAACATTGTTAATATAACTTGTAAAACTATTTTTCTTTTGTTACATGTACCTATAACTAGCACAAAGAGCGAGTCAAACCACACAAGAACTTACGACTGCATAGACTACAAAATGAAATGCAAATGGATGGACCTAAGCCAGAACAAGTCCACTGACGAAATATATATTAAATTATAATACAATTAGGTGCAATGCAATATGTCTTATGTCTTCTCGAAATGAGGTCTGTTTTCTCGTTATCAGGGAGGGCGAATGTGTGAACTACTTAAAAGCAGTAATTAAATATCACCCTGTCGTAAGTTTGAACGTAAACTTGACAAATGTTATATAAACATTCACTGTTAATTATAAACAACTTGAGCGGTCGACGGGAGAGATTTTAATCCTTAATGATGCATCCATCAGCATTTTGTAACATGTAAATACGCAGGCAAACGCCAAGTTCATGAGGCTTTCGGGTCTCTCAAACCGCTCAGTCTAGTTGCGGTACAGCACACAGGTGCGTACATTTCTAGCTGTTCTATCCCACAACCCCATATCTGAGAACACCTATGCATAGGCATAGGACAATCAGGTCCTTAGCTAACCTGGATGAACGTATGCACAGGTATACGGCATTTAGGGGCTACTAAAAGCATAGAGAGAGTCGAATTTACGAGTGAAGTATCAGAATTTCCAGTAAAGGGATAGTTTTTGGGGAGTTTTAAAAAGTAGTGAAAGTGCCTTAGCAATTTGTGATAAACTTAAACCAGAAAGACTAACCTTATAAATATCAGAACGAATACATAAATAAAAGTCAACTCCGCTCACATAAACTTTATTAATAAACGTGACGTCGCTTGCTAGAAAAACTGTGAACTAAGCCTCCCTCAAGAAGGCTTGCATTTAATATTAATTGGGTATAGTGTAAACTAATAACTCATCTATTAACTTAAACACGCCTTTATTAGTATACAGTCTAACCGTTGTTAAGTTTGTTTGTAAATAAACTTGTTATTGTTTTTATCGATGTGTCTCATTTATTATCTCTTCTCAACTTGACGTAGTGCGTTCCTAAATCTGATCTACTCTCCTACACGCTAAGTGAGGCGTGGCGTCACAGTTAAAAAAATACAATTCGTGACAATTTTTGAGATTTCCTGTTGAATATAATCTCGTCGCTATTTTTTGGTGGTATTGTTGCTTTCTCCTCTCTAACTCATTGTCTTATTTTTCCTTATTCCCTATTTTAAATAAATCGCCATCATAAATTAACGTGTTGTGAATTTTCCTTAGGAGAGTAGGATCTAAATGGGTTCTAAGAAGTTCTTACTGGTTAAAAAGGCTTGCTCGAAATATTTCGGAGAATATGGTATTTCACGAGAGAACGATGAAAGTAACCGCTAAATTTTATCTATCCGCGTTTTCGCCCTTTCTAATCTGACACAACTTTATTAGGGAATGTGGAGCAAGTCTGTTCATACTTGAATACGAAAAAACCAAGTTGCAATGTTGAAGATCAAATAGTAACTAAATTTGAAGTCTTGAAAGTATAACTGGCTAGAAGCACTAATTAATTTGATGCTCTGATGAAATATCCATTTTAAAAAAGTAGGGCATCATTATTATTCAATTATTATTTTATGGTCATTTAAAAATCAAAATCATGTAGCAAAGCTACTGTTAAGGAAGCGCCCTTAAATCAGCTAGCAGGAATAATAAATGTATACTGCCTGTTTGTTTTTTTATTTTTTCATAGGTGTCTACACGAAAAAACCGAACCCTCATATGAACATATGGGTTATTTTTCCATCAACGGATTGGCTAAATGACTCCACTTTAACACCTTACCTGTAGGAATAGGAAATCATGGTTTTATAAACAATCTTCTCCTCGCCTAATTAATGTTAATTTTGAAGCAACCGTGGACCATTCCGTGGTCGCTGCCCGTATCGACTTGGATGAAAGTGGATACATCGCTACACATTTTTCGACTAATAGACAATATGAAGTTGATTTCGTTTTTACAATTATCGGGGTTTCTCCATGTCCACTTGAATCAATTCTTGCAATATTTATAGCTTTCAAGTGTTGAGGTGATTTTTTTAAAATGTGTTATGGCTTGACAAATACAGATTTTTGTTTGAAAGTTTGCAAGCGTCTCTTCCCTATTGTGTCTCTCGCATAACCCATGATTGCCTGCATATTCCATGTCTTCTTTTACCTTATTCCCTATTTTAAATAACTGGCCATCATAAATTAACGTGTTATGAATTTACTTTAGGAGCGTAGGATCTAAGTGGATTCTATAAGGTTGCTAGTGGTAGCTTGTTCGAAATATTTCAAAAAACATTGTTTCACGAGAAAACGATCAGAGTAACCGTTAAATTTTACCAAATTAACGTTCAGCTTTTTTTAATTCATGTTCAATGATTAAATCAATTGAACTTTTAGCAAAGCTATTGTTAAGGAAACACATCCTCAAATCAATTAACAGAAACAATAACTGCCTATTGTCTGTTAATTTGTTTATTTTTGCACAAGTTAAAAAAAACTAATCCTCATAAGACCACATGGGCTATTTTTGCAACAACGCAACGGTTTGCCTAAATGGGCTCTTCTTGAATATATTAGCTACGCGAATTTGAGAGATGTAATATTAGACCCGAAAAGTCAATTCAAATACGCAACTAAGCAATTACGGAAAGGTAATTATTTCTCAGTTCAAAATCGCATCGAAGCAATCCAAAGAAGCGAACTCCCAAATGTCCCCTCGAATGGGGCCATCGTCTTCTTGCAAAACAGTCGATACAGCCTTGAAAAGTAGGCCACCCGGTGCACTTTGCAACTGCCTCACCAGGCCAACGAATTTTTAGGTCAACGACCTGAGCCCTCCCCCGGAATCAAACCGGATTTATGGACACCGTTTTTCCGGATGGCCTACATTGCAATAGACTTTCCCAGGCTTAATTCCAGTGCCAGCTACAGCGAGCGTATTATTTATTTACAAACTAAGCCTATAAATTACCGATAATTCATGTAGCATCGTTTTGTGAATATAATAAATCAATTATTGTAAATATTTATACCGGATATACAGAAAGTTTTACTTTGGAAGTACTAAAGATAAATCAACAACATTTTGGAGATGTTAGGTGTACACAAAATGTGTTTTTTACGATCTACTCGTCGAGGGTTGTCTCATTTTAATGGTTTAAAAATGAAATATCAATTTAGTCAGCCTTAATTATGAGAGCCATGTTTTCTTAATGAACCAAAGCCGCACACGCTTCAGTTATTTAAAAAAAAGAAGATGGATGGATTTCTATCATATTTATCCCATATAAAAATGAAGTGTAGGTATGTAATAGTAGTAGATTTATTTACAGTGATTTAAAATAAATATTATTATATATATTTGCATTGACAGAGGTTGCATCAAATTAATATCACAGTGAGGGTGTAAGTGCCAAAATATCTATTTCTAGATAAATTAGAAACAATTTATTAAAACGATGTAGGGCGTTATTTATGTGAACCGGCAGAAATTAACTGCATTTTTACTGAAAAACTTCATATACTTCTTCTTCTTGAGGTGCCTTATCCACTCAGTAAATATTGGCGACAATTCTGGCATATCCTTTTCGATCTTGGGCGGCTCTGAAAACTGAATGAGCATCGAGGTTTGTCCATTCTCTTATGTTCTTCAGCCATGAAAATCTCTTTCTCTCGATGCCTCTCTTTCCCTCGATATTTCCTTCCATAATTAGCTTTAGGAATTGATACTTGGAATTTCTGAGTATTTGCCCTAAATATGCAGTTTTCCTTCTTTTCACTATTTGTAGCAATTCTCTTCCTCTTTCCATTCTATCTATGACCTCATTGTTCGTCACGCGATCCGTCCATGGAATCTTTAGTATCCTTCTGAAAACCCACGTCTCATAGGCTTCCAGGCGGTTCATGGCATTGGCATTTATTGTCCATGTCTCCACTCTATACAATAGCACAGAGTAAATGTAACATTTCACAAAGCGGCACCGTGATTTCAAATTAAGGCTGTTGTTGCTGAGTAGAGTTCTCATGTTCATGAATGCCACTCTGGCTTGCCCGATTCTGCTACGTATCTCCACGTCTGGGTCTTCAGTTATCCAGCATCCAAGATATCTAAATTTCGTGACCTGTTGGATTTTCTAACCATTCACTGTGATGTTCAGGTGCACATTTGGTGTTCTACTAACCATCATTACCCTCGTTTTGTCCGTGTTAATCTTTAGGCCGAGTCGTTCTCATTCGGAAGATATTCTGTCTATAAGGCGTTGTAATGCTTCCTGGCCATCTGCTATTATGACTGTGTCGTCAGCATAACGTAGAGTGTTGACCACCTGACCATTGATTTTGATGCCGTCATCTGTATCTTTCAAGGCACTTTTGAAAATTGCTTCAGAGTACAGATTAAAGAGTAGGGGAGACAAGACGCTACCCTGTCTTACTCCCTTTTCTATCGGTAATTTCTGTGTAGTATCACTTCCCACCTTCACCGATGCAGTTTGATTTATGTATAGGTTCTTTATAAATCGTAAATCGTTTTTATCTATCATCCTATCTTGGAGCATCTTTATTAGGTTAGTATGTTTGATACAATTGAACGCTTTCTGGTAATCTATGAAGCACATGAAAACATCCTTGCGCTGGTCTCTGCATTTCTGGAGTAATACGGTAAGGCTGAAGAGTGCTTCACGTGTACCGAAGCCTTGACGGAACCCAGACTGGGTAGGGTCTATTGTAAATTCTCATATGAATTATCTTTAGGAACATTTTTAGGACTTTTGGGGAGGGTTCACCTTCATAATCATCTTTGAAATCTCTTATAGTATTTTCCGCATATAGTTGTTGCGTGTAGTTCTTCCAATGATGAAGGAGTTCCTTGGGATCAGAGATGATTCTATTGTCCCCGACTATCTTGTTCAGATTGCAAGGCTTTGTTCGACCTGCAACTTCTTTCACTAATTATGTGTGTTAAAATGATCATGTTTCTCTTCCAGTTCTTCCAGCTCTGTGCAACTTTCCTGTAACCATTGTTTCTTAGCTTTACGGATCTCTTTCCGAATTTCTTTGTTGATCTTCCTGTAGTCCAACTCGTCCTTATTCTTGAAGGACCTACGCTTATCCATAAGTGTCAATATATCTTCTGCCATCCATTTCTTCTTTTTGTTGCTTTGTGGACCAATTTAGTTGTTTGTGGCAGTCACAATGGCGTCCTTAGAGCTGTTCCAGGTGACGTTCACGCTAGATGGGCCCTGATTTCGGGACATGATTTCGGCAATTGCCTCATTCACCTTTTCTTTGATTCTCATCCGTACTTCAGGTTTCTTTAAGTTGTTGATATCGATTTTCTTACTAGGTCTTCGCTCTATCTTTTTAAGTTTTATTTTAAGTTTACCCAATACGGGGTTGTGATCTGACCCTATGTCGGTCCCTGGGTAGGTTCTTACTCCGTGCAGTCCATTCCTGTATCTTTGGCTGATCAATATAAAGTCTATTTGATTCCTTACGAGGTGCTCTTTGGTGTGTTGTGGGGACTGTTAGGTGTATAGTTTTCTTGGTGGCAGTTTTCATTGCGATCCCCCAGACCAAAGTCACCCACTGTACTCTCGACACGTCCTTGTCCAACCTTGGCGTTGAAGTCCCCCATGATTATGAGTCCTTCGCTTTCTTAACTAATCCCATTAGTTCTTTTATTATTTTATACAGTTGCTTTACCTCATTATCGGGTTTGTCCAGGGTCGGTGCGTAGATTTGGATTATGTTAAGATCAACCGGTTCTGCTTGAACTTGTAGTAACGTTGTTCTATCAGAGAGCACCACAAAGTTGGTGGCTTTGTTGGTCTGTCCTTTGACCAGGAAGCTCACTCCATTATAATGATGTGGGAGGTGGTTTCCAGAGTAATACAGTGTCGTATTTTCTGTAGTACATTTACCATTTCTAGGCCATCTGATCTCGCTGAGCCCTATAATGTCTATGTTACATCTTCCCATTTCCTTAATCAAGTTGTCCATTCTGCCGGCGGCGTATAGGCTTTTCACATTCCAAGTGCTAATTTTCAGTCTTCAGTTCATTTCCACTTTCGGGGGGTCCTGCCATTGTTTTTCCTCGCGGGGATTCTTAGCACCCCTTGGCCATTCAAAGCCTGCCGCGGACTAGGGGTCATTGCTTTCTGTACCTGTACCATCTTGTCTTTCTTGGGATGTCCATGTGGGCCTTTAATATGGTGGATTCTCGTTGCCTTCCATATTCTTATGCCCTTGACTTGTTCCTTTCATCCGCCTTTTGGGGCGACTTCTCACCCCAAAGGCAAAGAAGTGCCCTGTTTCCCACTTGCTCTTCCACCCGAAGCTGTTGGCTAGTGAGAGGGGACTGCTTATACCGGCAGTTACTCGGTCGACAGAGCCGCATTAGTTTTCTAGCAGGGTGCACCGCGTGCAGGTGAGGTTGTCGTTTGGGTGGGGCTTCATTCGCGCCACCCCTTACACCTCGAATGTGTTTATAAGCTTCCTCCCGCTATTGTTGGAGAAGTGTTACCGGTCGTTGCCTCTAGATGGGTTAGTTTGAGTTAGTACCTTTTACGCGGAGCTTGCGATACAGGAAACGTCGGCCATAACAATATAGATCCAGGAATGCCAGTAACGATATTGTTTAATTGGCAGTATTTTGTTGCTTAAATTGTCGTAACTCACTTTTTATTAGTCAGATTTCTATATGTCCTTGCGAGCGGTTACAGCGGTAAGACAAAAAGGGCGCTTTAAGTAGGAGACAATTTAATAAGTTTGTGGGTGCGCCTTCGCGTTTTTAAAGAAGGTGTAATACTGCAAATATAGTCGAAAAAAAAAAAGACGTTTTATTACCATACTTGATATATTAACCTATTAAATCTATGGATGTTTGGACTTATCTAATTTATATACATATATACATTATTACTAGGATCAATGACTTATATTTTGAAATTTGGAATGACATTACAAATATAGAACATGGAAACCAACAGTTCAAGGAGATATTATGGTGAATGATATAGTCTAAAAGTTCACTGAAACATGATTGCTAATACAATACAATTTATGATAACTTATTCACACTTATAATTGACCTTTTCACTTGTATCCCTTTTTCAGCTTAATTACTTTGGAACCTCTAACAGTTTATTATTTAATAACTTGTAACAGTCTGATTTTGCCACTAGAAAAGATTATATACATTTTATTTTATATGCTGTATTTAGCAGTAAAATATTCTATATTTTGTAGTAAGAATTATTGAATATTAACCTCTTCCCTTAATTAAATATAAATTAATTTATTTGATATGCTGTTAATAAGTTTAGTGGAATTCCCGTTGCAGCATTTATTATTATTAATTAATTTTATTATACATACAATTATTAATACATAATACATATTAGCTTTTATAACACTGTTGTTGCAGTGAGTGGCTATTCTGATCACCATTTTTTTTAGGTTGTCCTCCAGCACTTTGTGACAGTTTTTTAGACTGGATAATCTATTGACTCGCTTAGGTTTATCAAACCACTAAAATAAGAATGATTATAATATTAGTTTAACTTTGCTTAGTTATAATAATAATTATGTTTACTTGCAGTTCTGTATTTAAGAACTGAGTTAATAACCTACCTTTGATGCTCGTTAGATTGGTTAAATTTATATAGTACTGGATTTGAATATTTCCCTTGTAATGGGCTGATATGGCTTTAACTTGTTGGGGTCATTGATTTGGTTTCAGATACTGCTGCTGCTTTCTTGTTTATCTGTTAATTCGAGAATAATTGTAAGTTATTACCTTTTTCTTTCTCCTCAATAGTAAAAAACTAGTCCCTGTTAATTACTAAGCGAAACTAGAAGGCCTGTGCAACATACATGCACTGTGCATGATCAGGACACATCCTTTACCTAAACAATACAGAATCCAACACACATGTAGGCGGCGGCGTAGCTCTTCTGGTCAACAAGAAAATAAAAGGCCAAATCCTGAAAATGAACTCAATATCAGACAGAGTCATCTACATAATTCTGAAAATATCCAAAAGATACAACTTACAAATTATTCAAACATATGCTCCAACCAGCAATGCACCGGACAGCGAAATAGATCAACTAGACGAAGATGTTACCCTGGCTAGAAGAACGAAAAATGCTCATTTTTGCATGATCATAGGTGACTTTAACGCTAAGTTAGGAAACAGAAATATAGATAACGTTCATAATAGAAGAAGCTTTGGACTTGGCACGATTAATGAAAGGGGAGAAACCCTGACAAACTATCTCCAAATGAACACCTTTTTCAAAAAACCAGAGAGTCGTAGGGACATGGAAAAGCCCTGACCAGTGAGCCAAAAACGAGGTTGACTATATTATTACCAATAGAAAGTATATTGTTTCCGATGTGAGTGTTTTAAACAAATTTGACTTGGGTAGCGACCACAGACTCGTTCGAGCAAAGGTTGACGTGAACATCAGAAAAGAAAGAAATAAAACTAATACAACCAAAGCGTTTTCCAATATTAGAACACCTAAAACAAAACGAAGGCGAATATCAGGAGGACCTAAAGAAGAAACTCTCACCAACGAACATACTTACCAAAATGGGGATAGATGAAATAGAAAGTAAAATTCGAAACGATATTAAAACTGCGGCAAAGAAGATCTGCACCATCAGGAAGAAAGGAAACAACAAAATATCACAACAAACCAAAGACATGATGAGAGAACGAAGAAACATGAGAAAAGGAACTCCAGAACATAAGCAAATAAGCAAACAAATCTGAAAATAATTAGATCCATCAACTCAATAGGTAAAACAAATATACACCAACTGAAGGCCAATCACGGTGAAGTGAAAAATGGAAAAAAACGAGATGGTCCAAATTGTGGAAGACTTCTACACTAAACTTTAGTCCTCAACTATTCCAGAAATAAGTAATATCACGTCCAATATCACGAATGTAGGTTCGGAGGAGATCCCAGACATTACAATGGATGAGGTCAAACATGTCTTGGCCCAAATGAAGAGAGGTGGTGCTCCTGGTGAGGGTGGAGTAACCCAGGAAATGATACAACTTGGGGAATCTACAACTCTACAATCAATAAGTATTTTGATGAATAAATGTCTACAAAACAGCAAGGTCCCAGACAATTGGCGGAACGCTCAAGTTATCCTTTTATGCAAAAAAGGCGACGAATTAAACATCGAAAATTACCGCCCAATAAGCCTCTTGCCACACCCATATAAATTATTCACCAAGATTATCACAAATAGACTTACCAACAAATTCGATGCCTACCAGCCGCCAGAGCAGGCAGGATTCCGCAAAGGCTATAGCACAATTGAACAAATACATAATGTCATAATGTTAATTGAAAAATGTACCGAATACAACGTTAAAATTCACCTAGCATTTGTAGTCTAAAGCAAAGCATACGATTCTATAGAACTATAGGCCATATTCCAAGCTATGTTGGGGGAAGCCAAATTGATAAAGTCGAAGAATATGTATACCTAGGCCACCAAATTAAACTCCAACAGGCGGAAACGAGAAGGAGGGTGAGAATGACATGGGGGGCCTCTGGAAGATTCGGATACATTTTAAAAGACCCGGATATTCCCATAAACTTGAAAACTAAAATATTTAACACCTGCATCCTTCCGGTAATGACATATGCAATGGAAACCACCACATTGACTGTTAGAGTAGCCAAAAAACTTCGCAGCACGCAGAGAGCAATATATTGGGAATATCACTTCGAGATCATGTACGAAACGAAGAAATAAGACGACGCACTAAGGTAGGGGATGTGATAGCACGTGTCGCCAATTTAAAGTGGACTTGGACAGGACACGTCGCCAGACAAGAAAATACAAGATGGACAAAACGCATTCTGCAATGGAGACCTAGACTCTTCAAACGAAGCATCGGACGATCACAAAGAAGGTGGATTGACGCTATAAGAGAGAAAGCAGGAAGAAACTGGCACCAAATGGCAAGGGATATGTTGGAGTGGAGAAGACGAGGGGAGGCTTAGGTCCAGGAGTGGACCGAAAGGGCTGCTAAAGAAGAAGAAGAAGAGTACCTGTTGCTTATTTTTTTCTTTAAGGCTTGTTAATTTCTGCATGGATTGCTAGGCGTTGTTTCTTCTCATAGTGCTCTAGGGATTCAAAGTGTATCACTCACATATTTCCCCGTGGTTTTCCCTCAGGTTTGTTTTCTTTTATTATGTTTTAGTGGATTTTGAGGTTATTTACCGACAGTTGTGGACTTTGATATTTGGGATTTCTACTTTATATTTATCTTTTCACGTGTCATGATATAAGTTTTGTAATATTCGATTGGTAGCCTTGAATATCAGTAATGGGATCTTTTCACTTAATTGTTTCTGGCGATTAGGATTTTTACAGATTTATTATTTTGTTGAAGATTATTTCCTATTACTTATTGAAGAATTTAATTTTAGCTAGTTATTTGTTGCTTCCGCAGTCGTTTTACAATGCTTACATCTCGTTTATTATCTTAGAAGTATTCCTCGTATCGACTATTTCTTTATTTCGATAATTTTTTTTGGCACTACCATTTTTTCTGAGACGATGATTTTTTCTCTAAATTCCTTGAAAGTTGCAAAGGCAAATTGATGGAAACCGTAGAAATACCTACTGAGAAGTGAGAAAGTGTTTTGCTGAATTATTGAAGTTGTAGGTGACTCAACCTTTTAGTATTTGCTGTTATACTACTTTTCTGGGGATCTTGAGGTTGTCTCTAATTTGCGTTTGACACAACTACACAAGAGGCTTTCCCAGCTCACCTACACAAGAGGCTTTCCGAGCTCACCTTATAAAACCGAGGGAGCTGATACTCTAAGCAAACCTCCAAACTCAAGAAATAGTTTTCACGATCGGGTTTTCACGACCGGGTTTCACTACCGGGTGCCACTATAGGCTTTCACCTTCGGGCTCACTTTCCCGCTAGGGGCGGAGGACTCTCACTCTCGAGCAGGTGACTTTCACCTTTACTGCTGAGCTTGCCGCCTGAGTAAGGCACTTCCTCACCAACTTTCGACGACCTTCGGACCGATCTAGCATGGTATCGTTCCTTTTATCTTATTATTGTTTCCGAGCTTTAAGATAGCTCTTATTAATTTTTTTTGCCGATTGATATAATTATTATTGTTTTATTATTGATTGATAATATTATTATTATTGCTTTTATTATTGATGCCGTTACTAATTCATACATTTCGATTTACATATCTGTATTGGTTTTAAGTAAACCAAATCACTTCCGATAGTATAGCTTAGAGTTTTTAGGTGTAGGCATATAGACACGAGTTTACGAACTGAATTGGTCTCAGTACAATCATCATATTGTACAATCATCATTAATAACTTTACATTACTTAATGTGGTCATTCTTTTGTTTTTAAGTTTCACTGTAAGATTGTTGCTGTTTTAATTTAAAAAAACAAATCCTAGAATACAATAGATCGAACCGTAAATTAAACTTGTGTTTTACTGTTTAATAAAAGGTGTCTAACAACCACGCATAGCACCAGCGGAGCTTTTCCAGTTTAGCTGGTAGAACTGGTGGCGCTCACGAACTCCACACCTGGAGCCGGGTATTGCACACATTACTCTCCGGTGTTAGGTTCGCTCTAATTAAAATCGTTTCCATTTTAAAATGAATAAGAAAATCGTGTTGTAAACTTAAATGACTGGACTAACATGAGAGTAGCAAATACGGCTCTTTTGCAATACGGAATTATAATGATTTTTATCTGTTTCAGATCTAAATACTTTAATTGAACACTAAGAAATTATTATTATGCTTTTTAACTTATACCTTACTATATTATGTGAACCGGTAGAAATTAACTGCATTTTTACTGGAAAAACTTTATATACAGTGCTCGCGGAGCACTTCTCTCGGAGCACTTTTCTGTTTTAGCCTTGGGTGAATGTATTTATAAGCTTCCTCCCGCTATTGTTATAGGAGTGTTTCATAATTCCCAAAAGTCTTGGAGACTGGGGAGCGGTGGTTCAACAGCAACTATGCATATGCATATGCATTTTTTTCTAATTAAATATTTTTACTAAGTATTTTTATGAAAAATATTATAATTCCCTGCACTACAGTTAGTGCACACGAAGTTCTCACTTAACGAGGATTTCATTACGTAAATCATTGAAAGCTTAAATACCTCGAATACCGACAACCAAAAAGTTATTATTTATTTATTTTCATGTCTTTATAGAGAAGACATTTCCAAAGAAGACGAACAAGATAAATCGAGTAAAGTGTTCGTAACAAAATAAGGGTCGTCTACCTCAGGTTAACGGTCTGTGAAATGGAATTTTTGATTCGGATTCCACGAGTCATCATGAAAGGTTAACATTACAATAATAATTGTAGATAATACGCATTGCTGATAAATTATATTTTGGATTAAACAATTTAGAATTTTAATTACCTTGATATCTTATGCAGCCTTTTTCTTTGTCTCGGGTCTAATAATCTAAGACAAGTGAAACATGTTTAGCTTCTAAACCTATTTTTAAATGTATTTTAGGATTGTGACCTGTTGACCTATGGTTTCGTATGTAAAGTTATTCCGCGCATCCCAAATTGATGTTTAATAACTATCGTATGTGTTCATCATCATCAGGTAAAGTCATTTTATACACTGTATATTTGAAATTATTTTCATGGGGAATTATTGGCAGTACGTTTCGCTACGACCGACATCGAGATTTGATAACAGATTACAGATTCCGTAACGAGTCGAGAGTCTTTATTGGTTAAAACCAATCCCGAGGATTACATCAGAAGTGGGATGTCCCGCTGAACATTTTAAATGTTTTCATATATCTTTGCTTCAGCATGCATTTGTTAAAAAGTTGATAAATCGGATTTCCAACCGCCCGAATTGCGTCGCTCCGTTCTTGTAAACAAACGATAAAGAAGCGAATCACGTTCAACTTACAGGAGGAACGCGTCGTCTCAAATCCCATGCATTACATGAATGAGACTTTTGACGATAAAATGTTTATAAACTTTCCATGACTTGTTACTTAAAATCCGGCTAAAGTAAACAAAGATCTCTGGAGGGCCAATAATAATATGTAATAAGCAATATCGATCATTTCTTCTAAAAAGACGTGCCTCTTCGAATGATGTATGTCTTAGGGAAGCGGGATTGAAATCCGTTTCCCCTCTTGGAAGTAGAAAAATAATCAAACATTAAATTCAGAAATATCAAATTGCGGTAAGTAATCTATCATTCGCATATAACTTAATAGACACCCTGAAAAAAAAGTATACCCTCTTTGCAATAGAAGTGGAGAGAATATGGAAACAGGAAACAGTGCAATTCATTCCATTCGTAATATCCACATCAGGCATCACATATAAAACCTTCATGCAGCATCTGAAAGAACCTCAGCTAGATACAGAGATGCATCATCATATACAGAAAGCGGTAAGACTGAAAACTTGCATCATAGCCCGAACTTTTCTCTAGCAAGAAACGCACTGGGCAGACGTGGTACGCACCCGTCTCCTAGGAGGACGTCAACGCGAATCAACGCGAAGTCAGAATTTTGCTAATGAGAGCGCAACATCCAAGAAGCTCTATAGAGCGAACACCACTGCCAAGATAAAAAGCGGGAAAGGATTATTGGACATCTGCAAGCGGCAAGATCAACAGGTTGAAAATTTTAGAAATTATTTCTTCAGGAAAGCTGAAAGCTCTGAATTGCATATGTGCACCCGATGACTCAACACCAATGGGCTTAAAGGAACACCAGGTTCAAATACAACATAGGACCAACACGGAAAAAATGCAGATGTAGAGACACATGCTTGTCCACCGGAGATATCAAGGATCAGGTCATCCCTACTATTTAAAATATATATTTAGTGATGTTTCAGTTGTAAATGATCGATGCAGATATGTATGCCAGACTAACGAAACGATTCAACATATAACAGCAGGATGAACTAAAAGTAGAGGGGGCTAAGATCTTACATCATGAATTAGCAATTAAACTAAATGGTGAAAAAATCCTTATTATAAAAACATCCCAGAGTCGGTACTTGAAAACAACACTCAAAAAGATCTACTGGGATTGGACTGTCCTTCCTTACAGTGAACAATAATCAACCGGATATCATTATAGTGCGGGGTTGCTAGTACCCCATCGGGGGCCTCCCCAGGTGGCGGATAGGGGAACGCTTCCCAGCTATGGGTGGTACCGGTGAAATTAAATAGCCGGGGCGGACCAAAACTAGCACTGCGGTGTCTGACCCAGATTGGGCGGCTGATGCAAACAGCGTCTGACCCACAATGGGCGGCTGAATTCAAAACTCACCAAGCCGTCTGGCCAGCGTTGTGTTTTATGGCCAAATACCCCTATGAAGCATGCCAATAAATAAAACTACAGTACCCCAGGCGAGTAGGGCAACACGCTCAGAATCTCGCACTGATAGCAAATCAGTCTGTCCCACGGATTTTGGGGGGACAACATCGAAAAAGATATCAGATTATCAGACGCTGTACATTGGAACATACAATGCACGATCCTTGCTTTCGGATGAACGTTTGGTCGAACTGGAGGCAGAGCTGAGGTATATTAAATGGGACATCGTCGGCCTCTGTGAAGTCAGGCGGAACGGAGAACAGTTATTGAAGTTAAAGTCAGGACATACTTTTTACTACGCGGGAGAGGAAGACGGTTCTATCGGCGGTACTGGATTTCTCAGCCACAAACGTTACGACCCCTACATCGAGTCATTTAAGAAAATATCAACTAGAGTCATTTATGTAATTATTAGATTAAACAGAAGATATAGTCTCAAAAGCATCCAAGTATATGCACCAACTAGTACCCACACCGACGAGGAAATAGATCTCTTTTCTGAGGATGTGAGCCTAGCTTGGGAGGACCGGAAAACTCATTTCACAATTCTGTGTGGTGACTTTAATGCTAAAGTGGGTCTAAAGGCTGATGTTTCTGAGACCTCGCTTGGATGTTTTGGTTCGGAGGGCAGAAACGATCGCGGCGAGACACTTCTGGGGTTTCTGCTACAAAACAACCTATTCCTTATGAACAGTTTCTTTCACAAAAAAACCCAAACGGAGGTGGACTTGGAAAAGCCCAAACGGTCTGACAAAAATGAGATCGACTTTATAATAACCGATAATAAACATATCATCAAAGATGTATCAGTACTAAATAAATTTACCACTGGCAGTGACCACCGTATGGTAAGAGCAAAAGTCCATCTCAATTTAAAAAAGGAGCGACACAAAATGATCAAGACGGCAAATAAAAAACCTTGGCATCCGCTGCTTGATACTTATAAATTCCAACAATGCATTTACGACCTATTAAAAGAACCTGAAATACATATAAACATGAATTAAGAGGAAGAGATAAACACCTTAAACGATACTATAGTGAAGGCCCTGACAACAAGCCAAGATAAACATTCCTAAGCAACCAAAAAGGATGAAAGGATAAGCGAAGAAACTAGAAAACTACTGCAAGAAAGAAGAAACAAAAGAAGTGAAGAAGCAAGCACAGAGGAAGAGCTAAGGGAAATAAACAGACAAATCTCTGAAGCAATAAGAAGAGATACAAGGAGATACAAAGTGAGAGAAATTTAACGAACCATGGAGAATAACAAAACCATGAAGGTACTCCAAAGAAAACTTACGAATGGAAGGAAAGAAATATGCAAAATGAGAAACAAAGATGAAGAATTTACGACCAATAGAAAGGAAATATTAAATATAGTGGAGGAATTCTATAAACTCCTTTACAAAAGTCAATATGATGATAGTGACGAAGAAAATCCTGAACCCGAAATCCTGACATCGAAAGGGGCATTGTCAACCAAGGATCAGAGGAGTTTCCTGATATTACCATAGAGGAAATAGAGTTAGCATTAAAAAACACAAAAAATAATAAAGCGCCAGGGGAAGACAACATAGTTACAGACGCAATAAAAATAGGAGGCTAACATCTATTCAATAATAAAGTCCCCAAAAATTGGTATAATTCCATTGTAATCCTGCTTCATAAAAAGGAAGATATAGCAGAACTAGAGAACCATCGACCAATAAGTCTCTTAAGTCACCTTTACAAACTGTTTACTCGAATTATAACCACCCGACTGGAAAATAAATTGGATTTCTATCAACCTGGGGAACAGGCCGGCTCTCATCGTGGATTTGGAACGAATGACCACCTTCAAAGCATCAAAACACTTATAGAAAAGACAATCGAATACAACATAGCTTTAGTAATGACATTCGAGGTATTCCACAAAGCCTTCGATACAATAGAGCTAAATGCATTGTCGAATGCACTTCAGGAATGTAGAGTCGACTACCGATATACTAAACTCATCCACAATATCTACAAAAATGCAACAATGACGGTAAAACTACATGAAAATACCAACCTCATAACTATTGAACGTGGTGTTCGGCAAGGCGACACGATGTCACCAAAACTGTTTATTACAGTCATGGAGAGTGCATTCAAACAATTGGACTGGAGTCAGAGAGGTATAAAACATAGATGGCAAGAACCTAAACAACTTACGTTTTGCAAATGATATAGTGCAATTCTCGGACAATCTAGAAAAAATGCGACTGATGTTGCAGGACCTGCAAGAGGTGTGCGGAAAAGTCGGCCTTAATATCAATATGTCAAAAATAAAATTCATGACAAACCTTGTTCCCGGCTGTGGCTTGAAGATTGGCGGAGCTACAATTCAAATGGTAGATAGATATGTGTACCTTTGCCATGCGGTCAGCATCTCAAGGGATAACCAGACATGCGAATTAAAGAGAAGGCTCACTCTCTCATGGGCAGCCTTTGGAATACTTAAAGACGTTTTCAAGAGTGACATTCTCGTCAATCTAAAAAGAAAGGTTTTCGATCAGTGCGTGCTGCCAGTGATGACATATGGCTCAGAAACCCTAACACTAACAACAGCAACAGCTAAGACACTTAGAGTTACACAGAGGAAGATGGAGAGATCCATGCTTAGTGTGATCACATAAGAAACGAGGATTTGCGCGGAAGAACTGATGTCAGCGATGGCGTTGGAGCTATTGCGAAGCTTAAGTGGAACTGGACTGGCCACGTTCCACAGATGCGGGATGATCGATGGGAAAAGAGGCTTCTTGAGTGGATACCTAGAACGGACAAGCGAAGTAAAGGAATACCGCCTACGCTTTGCTCGGACGATATTAAGAGGATCCGCAGCAACTGGATACAAACAGCACAAAATCGATTGGAATGGAAAATGATTAGGGAGGCCTATGTTCAACAGTGGACAAAGAGGGCTGAATGATGATGATGATAATGATCATTATAGTGGACAACACTTCTAAAATAGCAGGTTTATTGACCCATCCATTCCCAACAACAACAGCTTACTGGCCAAATATGCGGAAAATGTAGCCAAATATCGGGATCTAGAAGAGCGGGTAAAACGAGAGTCTAACATAAGGGAAGTCGAAACATTGCTGATCATCATTTCGTTAACAGAAGCCATACTAAAAAACTTGCTGATAAACATTAGGACTACATGAACACCTTCACAAACCTATGCAAAAGGTAGTACTGCAATCGACAGCGCGAACGGTCTTAAATCACCTGGGAAACCCAAGATGTGTTACTGAGGTCCCGTTAGCTTGAAAAAGGGTCCCCTCAGAGCTCAATGCCTTTGATATAATAATATATGTAGAGATCGGCAAGACAAGAAATCTTGTCTTGGCAAGCAATTTCTTGTCTTGTCTTGAAATATTTTCAAGAAATAAAAAAAATCTTGTCTTGACCATTTCTTGAGAGTTGGTGTCTTGTCTTGACTCAAGAAATCTTGAAATTTCTTGAAATCTTGACAAAAGGGAAACCCCCGTTTAAAAGTAGCGATAAGATTGACTGATGTGATATATATGCTTTATGCGTAGAATCGAGGTTCAGGCGGCCAGGGCCAGGGTACTATTATTTTACAGTTCGTTGCTTCATATGCGTTGTTTACGTAGCGAAATTTACGCCACTGAAGTAGACCCACTTTGCAAAGTTCGTTTTGATTCTAATATCTTAGGCCATAACATGTCCAAAAATGATAAAAAATCCTCTGAAAATAAAAAGTCATTAAGCATAATTAATTTGGCCCACAAGACATTTACCAAAAGTAAAATATCAATTTCAATTTGCCTGTTTTTTAATGGTCAATATCTCGAAACCTTTCCAAACTTTTTTTGCATAATTTTACATCTTCCTTTCATTCGGTCGATTTTTGCAACGACCGCTTTGCAAAGTACTTTTTGATCTCAATACCTTCAGCCATAATATATCCAAAAATGATTAAAAAACCTTTGAAAATAAAACGACACACAGCGTCAAAAGCCTTGGACCCCCAACTACTTTTCTCATAAGACACGATACAAGCATGTCTGCCAAAAAACATTAATATCTACTTTAATAAATAATCAAACAAAGTGATTCAAAAAAGAAAATGCTAATAGAAGATGAAACTACAAATGTATTACAAAGTGAACCTACTGCCGTAAGCAGTGGACTATATGCAGAGTGTTGAGAGTTTTTAGATAAACATAAATTTTTTAATCTCCCCGTATGAAACAGAAACTAAAGTTTGACTAGGGTCTTAGGGTGGATATCTTTGCCAATGAATTGTCTATAATGTAATACCAAAAATTTAAGTCAAAATTGATACCGAGTGAATTCAAAATTTAGGATTTCTCTGAAAATTCTTAACACTCTAAAACGGAGTTTTATTCACAATAACGAAACAGAATTATTGCACTCGACGCGCGTTTCGCAAACCATGTTAGCATCATCAGGAGATGATTAAAACCAGTTTTAATAAAACTGGTTTTAATCATCTCCTGATTGCTGCTGCAGGCGGACATGCTTGCATTGCCTCTCATGAGAAAAGTAGTTGGGGGTCCAAGACTTTTGAAGTGGTGTGTATTAAGCATTAAGAAAGGTTCCAATTTAACTTGGCCCATAGTGTATATCTCAACTTTGGACATCCGGCAAAGTGCTTGGTATTATAAAAAAAAATTGCATAATTTAATTTTTTTATTCATCTGTTAAAAATGTTGCAGTGCTTTGTTTTTTTTCCAGTAAACTAGCAAACAAATTAGTTTTTTTTTTAATAATTCTAGGTTTTCAAGAAATTTCAAGATTTTCTTGATTTCTTTCCTAGAAATCTTGATCTTGACAAATAATTTCTTGTCTTGTCTTGAAAAACAAGTTCCATTCCATTTCTTGATCTTGTTTTGAAATCAAGACAAGATCAAGACAAGATCAAGAAGTTTTCAAGAAAATGACGACCCCTAAATATATGAAATATTCCCCCTTAGAGGGAGTGAGAAAGCGGCAAGGCTAAGCCAAAAATAATAAATGTCTCATATTTTATAACCAGAGTCTATAGATATTCTAAACTGTGATATAACTTTCTTATGTGCAGAGGCAGCGACATCCAACTACTGCTGCTCATGTAACAACCTTGTTCCAAAGAGAACTAACCAAATATTACTAAAAAATAAATAGTGAACTAAAAATAGTGATAAATTAAAAAAGTAGAATATCGTACATACTAAGTATTTGTCAATTTATTTTTTTCCAATAAGACTCATTTCAAGAAAGTTATGATACCTTGACGGACAACAGAAGTAAAATATAAAATAATTATTTTTTAAGCCTGTATATTAGTCTTCCTACTGTAAATTTATGAAATATAAATTTTTATGCGAGCTTAAAAAATACTTTACTTGAAGACTTGTTAAAGATTTTTTGCCTTAGAATTTTACAATATAGATGAAGAGACTAAAAGCTGAGATAGAGTCCTAATAGAGAGAGCTTATAGCACTGTTTCGTGGATACATGGTAAATATATTTCCAATGCTACAATGATCAAGAGACAATGTCATTATTTTAAGGAAAGATCCCTGAAAGTTCGACTTTTATGCAATTCGATTAGCTTCCATCGATATGCAAAAGAAGAGGCGTAGTGAAAATCATATATAATAATCTTGGCTAAGTCTAGGATGTTCATTACCGCATATTAAAAGATATGTCGTAATTTGCAAGCTGGATATTCACTAGATTTGTATTTACTGTACTACTCTTAAATTCTTGTATTGATATTAAAGGGTCAGCCCCATAAGTTTCCTCGCATTTAGCGATCAGCTTTATAGACGAGTGTTTTCATATATTTTCATACTTTTTCCAAACACAGCATTATTCATTAACTTCAATCAATTTTTCTTCAGCTCACTCTTCCGATTTTGCCTGAGTTTTGATTGTAACTCGTAAGCCAAAGTTTGCTTTAAATTTCGGCACTGAATAGCATACAGGATACTCAAAAGTATCTGTAAGGCAACGTTGTCAGCTTGTAAATATCTTCTTTAAGCTGATAAATAGACTTATAGTTTCGAGTTAAACTTCAAATAAAAATGTATGTTTAAGAGAAATAATTTATAAAATAGATACTTGTTTGGTCCTACCAGTCAGCTGCCTATTTTGTTAAATAAATAAATAAATATTGAAAACGGGTTGAGATTTTCCAACTGAGTAACAATATGAAAAATAAATCGATTCAAGAGAAAATGTGTTTTACAGCAGTCAGGGAGGAGGGGGGCATTGACAGATTTTTTTCACAATCCTAAATATTCTGGGAAGAATTTTTAATTATCTACATGAATCCATTAAAATTTGGGGTGTTATTTTTAAGTAGGTAAAACCAGCAAAGCATATTTGCACTGACTTCCTATTTATTTGAAGCATGTTTCACTCTGTAACGCTTCGAAATCCATAAAACTAAATAGAATAGTGCAGGAGACTAGACTTACTGGCGTCTAACTCAAAACGGACGATAAAAGGAAAAACTACGAAACTGACGTCACGACTGCAAAATTTTATCCAGCGATTCTAGCGCAATTCGTTTTATAATTTTATTAATTTTCAAGTAAATTAAAAATTTAGAATTAATTATTTATTGAAAATAAAATTGGTCCAACAGGGTATTTGGCGAGTTCATAAACAGCTTTCTCTCATTGAAAAATATATTTTTTACAGGTAGTGAATAAAGTTTACGATATGCATCAATTAGGTTCATATATTACACATCTGATCTGATATTAATTTTGAAATAGGTCTGGATATTTACACGCCAATTCCATTATCCATACGTACTTCTGAAGAATATGTTGATAATAAATAAAAATTGAATCCCCTGAAGTAAATTTGCAAAAGGAGATTAGTTTGGGATACACAATTTTCTGATTCGATGCTTCTAAAAGAACTAAAACCAAACGAACCGAATGGATATCAATATTATTTACGTATGGATGAGTATGTTTTCAGACATTCGGACGAAATTCTCTCAGGGGCCCGAAAGGCAATAGCTATTTATAACACAAGATCGTACAGGTTGTGTATTTTGGCACGAACGTGGATTATGTAGAACGAAGTGTAGCCGTGTTCAACAAACCGCATTTCTAGCTATAGCAGATTTCCTTGTTACATTAAAATGCAGCACTGCTATTTCATCCCCTATTAATGAGTAGAATAGTTTCTGAAGCTTGTACTGCTATTTAGGAAGACTCCAAGGTCTAGCGTCGCGGATAAAACCTATCGCGTAAAATATCACCCTGTTCTAAGTCTGAACTTGAACTTGCAAAATATTATGTACACATTAAAGACAAATTATAAACAAAGCGAGCAAGCAAAGGAGCGATTATCAGCCTTAAACGTGCAACGATCAGCACATATAAAAACGCTAGCGAGCCATCAGTTCGGCAGGTTTTGTGTCTCACCTCTCACCTAAAACCAGCTCCTGTGCAGTCCACATGGGCGCCTTGAGTTCTAACCTATCCTTTTTCCTTACCCAAACTTGAGGTTTGCAGTCTACATGGATGTGAATTCCAGGGACTTCATATCCACAGTAGTGAAAGTAGAATCTATTCAATCTATGATAAATTTGTCGAAGTTCTGAGAAGGATAATTTTCAAAGTAGAATCAGTAGATCAAGTGCAGTGTAAACTTTAAGTGAAAAGCTACGTATAAATGACACACAACCCAAACTCTTAAGACAAACTATATTTATAAAACAGTGACCAAAGACCCATAAACACTAATTCATAAATATACCTCAATCGAGAGAACATGCGCACCTTAGTAATCGGGTATAATATAATCTTATTAAGGTTCTGACCAATGGACGTTGTTAATGTTTTCTCATTAAGTCTTTGACCAATAGACGTTGTTATTGTTTTTAACTTAAGTGCTTTCGTAATCAGATTAACTTCTCACCTGATGTAGATCGATCCCGATTCTCAGGTATATTCCTGCACGCTAACCAAAAATCAAGATTTTTGGATATATCTGTCATACAAAATAAACTGCTGGACAAAATAAGTTTTTTTTTAGGTAAATTTAAAGCGAAATATTTTGGTAACTAAAACAAATGATTGAGATCCTATTTTCAGGGGGCACGAGAATAATAATTGGTGTAAACCAAAACACTGCATCTTTAAAACATTTCATTCGTACTGACGACTTACAAAATAGGTTGTAAAAAAACGGCCGAATCTTTAAGATAACTCGAAATATCGATATTTGGACAGAGGAAACTAGCTTATCCCGCGAACTGGTGCGTGGTTCAAATTTAATAAGGAAAGTGGTAGAATACTTGGAATTAAAAAGTGTTATTCCACGTCCATTTTTAAAGGGAACCTTTAAGCCTCTCTCTTGTTAATATATTATCACCCTCATATTTTTGAAAACAACATCTCTATATCATATTAAAATTAATAAGTTATAGGCTATTTACATTTTTCATTTCTCGTTTACTTCTCGACCCCAGATCAACAGCTGCGTTTTTGCTTATCTCAATTCCAGAGAAAAACAGGAAAATTGGCTTGGCTGAATAAACGTAAGTATTTCGTATTTACTCCCGGATAAGCTTGTGAAACTGCGTTCCAAAAGGTCAAAGGTTAAATCTTTGTACCACTGCATTGCCTGCATCATGAAGCCCAATAAAAGCTCTCTCGGTCGAATCCTGTTTATTGACGTCTTTACTGATTATATTCATTGTTTTGTATTTCATATTGTAAACTCAAATATTAATTATATTGTGCAACAAGGGCTGAAAACTGTACTTTCACACGAGCGAGAGATTTTGGTAATAATGGTAACTAACAAGAGTGTGAAAAGAGCTATTCACACGCTTTGCACGCTATACTTTTTCTACACCTACAACTATAATATTTACGTGGTATTTTACCATTTACTTATTTCATATTATTTTTGTTTCACACGTCGTTTGAAAAGTATTCTCTTCACACGGTGTCGGTTTCATGCGGCACTAGAACTGGCACTCCTTTAAGAACAAATCTTCTGACTGTGTGTTACTTTGAGGGCCACTACTTTGAACTCAGATTATTTAGAGCTAAATTAACAGATAGAAGTCACAATCGACTAAGCTCTGAACACGTTGAAAAACAATGAGGCTCAATTACCACCTTGAGGAACCTGTGAAAGTAACCACAAGGCTTCCCGAAACAAACATAGTCACCCAGCTTAACCTTTTGTCTATGACCAACAAGAATATTTTTAAGTCAGGCCACAGATCGGTCATTAAATCCCACCGCATGTAGTTTAGACAGCAGCAGGTTATCCATATAGACTGATATAGATTATTGATTCCACCTGATGGCAGCCCTCCTTCCAAGGCATTCAACAAACCATTTTCATAGTCAACTAAGTTGGTAACTGTTGACCTACCTACACCCGTCATGAAACCGTGCTGCTCATCAGCAATAAGACCTTTGCAAGTGCAGACGTGCTGATCGTAAACCAGACCATCCAACAACTTAGGAATGGCTCATAGCCTAGAAATACTTCTATAGATGTGAACATCATCCCTCTCATTCATCAGTCTTGAAAAGAGAGACAATAAAACTCTATTTCCACAACCCCAGAAATTCGCCGTCGTCGAACCTCTTGACGAGAAGACATAATGGCTTAGTTAAACTAAATATTAAATTAATTAACAAATATTTAGGTAGGTATATTATCTGGCCTATAGCCCAACTTCTTAGGAAGTTTAGATAATTTGTTTAAAATCTCAGAGAGAGACAGATGTTTAATATGAACATCCACAGACCTAGCTAGCGCATCACTATCATCCTAAACTCTACAAAAAAATCCAAAAATGCCTCAGGCATTTCCTGACCGCTCTCCACTATTTTATTCTTACAAAAATTACCGTCAGGTAGATCAAATGATTTTTTTTGATCATTTTCAAAACTTCAATAATTTCTAGGACTCTACGAGATGTCATCCCCAGTTCTCCTCAGGTAAATATTATAATCTCTTCGAAATAACTCTTTACAATGAGTCCTTAGTTGAGAAAACCGAAGATAGTCTTCCAGAGAATCACTAATGAAAAATTACCCTCAGGTATATCAAATGATTTTTTTTTTGATCATTTGCAAACCTCCAATAATTTCAAGGACTCTCCGAGATGTCAGACTCAGTTCTCCTCAGATAAATATTATAATCTCTTCTACCAAACTCTTTATAATGAGTCCTTAGTTGAGAAATCCGAAGATAGTCCTCTAGAGAATCACTAGACTTACACTGAGATATTTAGGAAAATTGGAGCTCTTGTAAAGCTTCACAGGACATATGCAGAAATGTCATTATTTCAAATTTCATAACTTTCTGTATGTATATTTGAACTGGCAAACATTACATCCCAAATAACTGATCCCAGCCTCACAGTAGTATGCAACATGATGCTCACCAGTCGGAAACAACAAGTCAATCATTAGCCAGGGAAATGTGTAAATAATAAATCTAAAAATAAATTACCTTTATTAGGAACTACAATAACTCGAGACAAATAAAATTTAAGAAAGTAAATCATTAAGCCATGCAGATGGACAGGCAACAGCAAGACCTGTACTAAGATTACACCATATAGCAGAGGGGAGATTATAATCACCAGCAGCAGCGGAAGATTATGGAGGTGCCACGCCCAATTTTTACCCAAGATTCGTTAAAATCGTTAAAAAAGATGGATTTTACACCCTTTTGAATGGCATGGCATGAATGGTATGTTGAAAAATGAGTCGGTTAAATTCCCAGGGGGGGCCTTGGACCCCCCTGCCATTCGACCCAAACTGAATTTTCTTTCCCTTTTTCTTCCAATTTCTGCATAAACACTGCTCAATTAATTCATCCTTTGAAGTTTTGTTAGGTCAGCACATTCACTATAAAGCTAGTTCCCATCAATTTCTTAAGACATCCACTTACTCTAGTAGGATCCTGGAAGCGCACCTTCATTGGTATAGGTTTAGCTACTTTTCGTTAATTATGAAGACCCTAAAAGCGTTGTCACATACTACCTCAAGCTTACTTAGTTGGGTCAGTTTCTTCTCATTATCTGTTCTTTCTTTGAACTTTTCTGGAACACTTTCATTTACATTAAACAACATAATATTGTTTTCTTTTCCTGCTAGCATTTTAGAAAACATTTCTTGGTAAGCCACTGCTGATCCTAGAGGTGGTTTTAATTTAACATTCTTCGCAGTTCCCTTCAAACTGGGACGATCTAAGGGAGTTCTACCTAGATTTTCCTTGGCTCGACGTCTGCTTTGGCACTAACGACCCGTCAGTCTGCTGCGAAGGGATTACGCAAGTAATCTCCTCAGGAATGGAAGCATACATCCCAAATTCCATCAAGTTGCCGTCAAAAGGAAAGCCCTGGTTCGACAGAAGAGCTGTAGGTAGGAAACAGCAAGCCTACAAGTACTGGCAGCAAAATCAGTGCGCTGAAAATCGCAATTATTTTGTCGAAGCGAGAAACGAATGCAAACGTGTGATCGACGAAACTAAGGACAAACACAATCGAAGGATCAGGAATAAACTTTTGCAATGCTCCAGTGGCTCCACGATTTTTTGGTCGGTAGCAAAGGCAGCAAGTAATAACTTTACAAAAACGTCTCTCCCACCTTTGACAGACGAACGTGGCATCACGGCGACTACAGCCAAGGAAAAAGCAAATATGCTCGCCAAAATGTTTCAGCGCACTCTACCTTAGACGTCCTCCAAGGCAAGGCTTTACCCACTATATCGAACATCAACACTACCATGGCATCACCATCAAAAGGCATCAGGAAGGAACGGAATACCCGCCATCGTATTAAACAACTGCGCCAACGCACTTTTTTCAGGCTTTTTTTCTCTGTCTTACGGGAAAGGGATTTACTCATCTTCTTGGAAAGTCGCTAGAGTGCAACCTGTTCCAAAAAAAAGACAAGAATACCACGCCTTCAAACTATCGCCCAATTGCCTTGCGTCCAATAATCGCCAAAGTTATGGAACGTGTAGTCAATCAGCAACTACTCAAGTACCTCGAGAACAATAGAATAATCAGCGATAATCAATACGTCTTTCGCAATGAGAGATCGACAGGAGATATATTGGCCAAAGTCATTCATATATGGAGTAGGGCAATTGAGAACTCGAGCGATTGTGCTGGATATTTCGAAGGCATTCGACAGAGTTTGGCATGACGGACTGCTCAACAAACTGCCGTCCTTCGAACTGCCAGCTTCCCTCTGCAGCTGGCTTGCCAGTTTCCTTAAGAACCGATCTCTGCACGTTGCAGTTGATGGACATATCTCAGACACATTCACCATTAACGCGGGCGTGCCTCAGGGCGCAATACATTCACCAACTCTGTTCCTCATCTATATTAATGATCTGCTGACCGAAACGAATAATCATGTTTACAGTTTTGCAGATGACAGTACCCTTGTCTCCCAATTTAGATCAGAAAAACCATTATCAGCGACTGAGACTTATCCCCTCATACAGGTGGAGATTTTAGCAATTAATCAAGACCTGGAGAAAGTTTCTAACTTGGGGCGAAATTTGGTCCAGTTCAATGCAGCAAAGATCCAAGCAGCCACGTTTACCAAAAGTGTCAATACGGCGGCGGGCCCTGACATCATTATGGCAGGATTGACCATTCCTTCATCCTCGTCAATCGGACTTCTGTGTGTCGGTCAACAGTAATATGTCCTGGCATGACCACGTTGCTAGCATCGCAAAATCAGCCTCCCAGAAGCTTGGTGGTCTATTTTTATTTATTAATTTATTTAAATTTAGTACAGTATAGGCATTGCCCAAATGGTATTGGTACATCACGTGACTTAATATAGATATATAATTAAGCAATATACTTTAAAAACTTAAAACGGACAACAAATATCAATACTTGACATACAATAAAACACATAACATTAACTAACAAAAACTCACTACATTACTAAAGCCTGTCAGAACAGTTTAAACTATAGGCTATAGATGATATAGGAACCAAACAATTGTACAAATACTAGCGAAACTCCGAAGAACGATCTATAAGAGATCTAGCTTCACGTTTAAATGATAGTATTGGACAATTTATATTAAAGTTTATGGGTAAAAATCTATTTAAGTAATCCATGATTCGATTAATTGGTTCGTTCCTTCCAACATCAGTTCGATAGGGTCGCAGGGAAAATGATTCAAGCTGTCTTGTCTTGCTGGGATGCGAAATCTAATCAGGCCCAAAAGTTCGGGACAGTCTATCAAGTTGATGATTCTATGCCCAAATGACATGTTCAGTTTAATTCTTCGTGTCTCCAGTGAACCAATCAATGCCATGAATATTAAGGTGATCTTTGTAAAGTAAATTTGATTTGTTTATGTTCAATTTAAAAAGAAGAAAGTTCACAAACTTGGACTGCACCCTCTCAATACGCTTGACATGAATCTAATACAGGGGCGTCCATACGACAAAACAGTACTCAAGGGTGCTTTTAACCACTGCAGAGTATACTGTGTTAAGTGCCATAATATCTTTAAAGTCCCAGCACTGCCGCATAATGAATCCTGCCATTTTGAAAGCCTTCGCAACGACGCTATCAATGTGCTGAGTAAAACGTAGCTCGTTATCAAATACAACTCCAAGATCGTTAATTATAGTCACCCGCTGCAGTTGTATCTCATTGATCGAATATGAGTGGTCTATAAGTATTTTTTTCCTTGAAAACGATATAATCTTACTTTTCGTAGTATTTAGAGTCATTGCGTTACTTGAACACCATTCAACCAACTAATCAATTTCGCTTTGCAGCTGCATGCAGGCTCTATCGTTGGCAACTTTACAATAAATCTTTAGGTCATCTGCAAAGGACAAAAAGTGGCACTTCCTGTATACACTGGCCAAATCGTTTATGAAAAGCAGGAAGAGCATTGGTCCAAGATGTGATCCCTGCGGAACTACGGAGTACACGGTAATATCCCTGGATAAAGACCCTTTAAACTTCACACTCTGTGTACGGCCTATTAGGTAGCTACTCAATCAGGATAGCACAGGATTACCAATACCATAGTATTTCAATTTATTTAAGAGAATTCTATGATTAACCACATCAAAGGTTTTTTGGAAACCAAAATAGACCGCGTCCACCTGTACAGAAGCATCCAGTGCACTTGCAAGATAACTACTGTACACTGCCAAATTCGACTCACACGACCTCCGAGATAAAAATCCGTGTTGATGATCTGATAGAACATTGCGAAAAGAAGATGATACAATATCAGTGACCAGTGAATCCAACACCTTTCCAAAGCATGATATGCCATATATAGGGCGATAGTTGGTTACATCTGACCTGTGTCCGCTCTTAAAGATGGGGATGATTGTGGCCTTCTTCCATATCGTTGGAAAGATTCCTGATTGCAAGCAACATTGAAAGATAATGCTCAAGGGCATGGCCAGGGTAGGACTACATTTTTTTTACAAACACGGGAGCTATCCCATCGGGGCCAGCAGCACGGCACATATAACAACGCAGCCTTGTTTACATTAAGCGTTGCCAACTCTTCAAATACCGAATCGGTAGTCACCTATACTTCACATAAATTAATGTTGGTTCCCAAAAGGTTCGAGGAATTATTAATGGAAGCACTATCGTTGGCTTTATAGACAGACTGAAAATACTCGGCAAAAAGATCGGCTATCATATGAGGGTCAGAACCTATGACATCATTGTACTGCATCTGCTCAGGATATCCAGACAAACATCGTTTCGACCGCAAGTAGGACCAGAAGGATTTAGGGTTCCTAATAAAGTTTTGCTGCGATGAACGAATAAACGCATCATAGTCCCTTTCAATACTCAGTTTGGCCTGGGTTCTCAAGTTTTTATATTCCTTATCCAGCTGAATCTTACGATGGCCATTCTGTCCCTTGATTCTCTTAAGTCTGTCTAAGGTTTTGTTTTTATCCTTTATGAACTTGACCGTTTGTCGTGAGAAATAACTAGGAAATTTAATGTCTTGGCACAGTTTTTTAGGTACTTACATACATATTAATTACAGTATGTATGATGTTGTATAGGTACTCAATTTTAGCGTCAATGGTTGCTAGTGGTGAGTGAGTTGAGCACTTGCCAGTCAGCTTTCTCCAAATAGTCGTTAATTTTGACATAATCGGCCTTATAAAAAATTTAAAGTAGGTACGTTCTCATCCTGCAAGCAAATTGATTCGACATCGGAAAAATTAACTAACTATCACTGCAGGATGGTGCGCGTCCGTTGATGTCAGAGGTTGCTTACACTCAGACTGCGATATGTCTTGGCAGTTGGAAAAAACAAGGTCCAATATCACTTTTACAATTAGAAACGTTGTTGATTTGTTTTAATTCGTAGAAACACACGCAGTCATCATACAACAATATTTCACGGTCATTACTTGAAATGAAAATTGAGGAGATTTCGGTATTTAAATCGTTCATGAAATCAGAAAAATCATCAGAAATTGGATGTTCTCTTACATCTATCGGTTAAGAGTTTCTTGTGCAGTTAGGCAAATTAAAGTCTCCCAGAATTGTAACCCTTGAGTCAATTTTCCTGTCCATAATGTAACTCACAGAGCCAATATGTTCTTCATAAACTGATGATGGCGACGGAGGAGGTATATACGCACAACAGAACACATAATGCATACTGTCAACGACCACACCAACCCACAGTTCCTCTACAGTATTATTAGGTACGGAGTAGATGCTAGATGTGTATGATGCCTTGACTGCTATGAGCACTCCGCCACCCCTCTCTTTGCCTGTCTGAATGGTATTACGATCCTTTCGGTAAGCCACAAAGTTGCTCGGGAAAAGTTCCTCATTTAGAATGGACTCATTAAGACATCTCTCTGACAAAACAACTGCATCATAATCGGAGTTTACCATTTCGTTATTCGCAACAAAAAACTATATATTACACCGCAGCAGTTGCTCTTGCTCTACAAAGCGCAAATAAGAACGTGCTTAGAATATTGTTCACACATCTGGGGTGCCGCACCAAAGCACACCCTAAAGCTGCTGGATTCCATTCAGAAGAGAGCTGTGCGTCTTGTCGGCAACTCGGAGTTGACCCAGAATCTGGATAGTCTGGAACACCGCAGACATGTGGCCGAGATGGCCCTGTTTTACAGATACTTTCACGGCAGTTGTTCCTGGCCCGCCTCATCCCGCCCCTGGCAACGCCTGTGAAACAGCCACGACAGACGGCAAGAGCGCACCAGTCCGTCGTACAACTGGAAACACCTAGAACATCGCTTTACAAGAACTCCTTTGTCTGGCGCACTGCATCACTGTGGAACTTATTCCCAGGACATCTGATGTTTCCCCCTAATTGCAACCTACAATTGTTCAAGAACCGTCAACCGTGTTAATCAACATCTTTGCATACACACCCCTCGTCGAGCGCCATAGGATCTCCCTTTAGTGTGTGTGCCACTACCATAAAAAAAATGCAGTCGCTAGATTTTCCACGTCTTGAACTTTGTGGTTATCATTCTGCATAATGGTGAATCTTTGCAAGAGCTCCCTGGTAAATTTTTGTTGTTTTACAACTAATTTATATAAAACAATGATTGTAAACACGAAACCATTTAGTGTAATATTATCCTTGTTTAGAGTAGGATTCGATGCTCCTATGAACACTGTGGTGTACTCGTAGTTTTAGACTTTGAATATAAATTCAGAGGTTTTAGACTTTGGCTGTGACTCGGAGCTACTCGAACTGTTAACAAATATTATAGATAGACGTTTAGTACGTGCATCAGAGGGGTTTTGCAGGATGTTTACGAGTTTTCTGTAATACGTGATTTTACAAATAGATTTTGATTCTTGACGATTGTAAGCAATTTTTTTTTGTATTGACATAATAAATTTTGAACTTGAAAAATATCTTTCAGTTTTTGAATTGCATATAATCAAAATGTTTCACGGCGAATAACCAACACCTTCTAATTAGTGCCGATGTGTGCGATGAAACCGTATCATATGTCTGTCCAATGAGTCTAAATAGAGTATAATTTTTATATTGATGCAAATCTACAAATTCAAATGATTTTCGTTGGTGTGACTAATAAACATCCATAAATTTAGTTGCTGACGCGTTGATTAACTTTAAATCAGCAGCAACGGTTATATTGATAAGTATGATAGATAATAGATATATTGGTAATAATTACACAAAAGTGCTTTCACAAGTCAAAGTACCAGTATAAAAAATGCAGTTCCTGTAAAGAAACCCACTTAAAATAATAACATTTATAGTTACATAAGTCATCCTTATAAGACAAAGACAAAAAAGATAACACAAAAAATCATTACAATTAACACATTATTAAAATTTAGCTACAAAAGAAATTCAATACCCTACACTATATCACTAAAAGCATTGCTGCGGTAATCTTCAAAAGAATAAAATGATTTTAAAATTATTGTTTTATTTCCCTTAGGAATTAACCCTCCTCAAACTTTCTGATAACTGGGGGTAAAATATTAAGGAATATTACACAGTAATAGTCTGTGCCGCTTCTAGTTCGCGCAAGCCTGCTAAAATTCGGGATTATGTTGTTGTTTCTCGTTGAATAGTCATGCACGTCTCGATGCGATGTAAAACGCTGCATATTTTGTTTGATGTAAGTTAGACACTGGAAAATAAAAGCCGAAGGAAAAGCCAATATTCCAAGCTCCCTGGCAATGGCGACAGCACTCACGGTAACCCAACCCCACCATAGCACGGATACATCTACGCTGCAGCTTAAAACTTTTTGAGTTTGAGCCGCACAGCCCCAATTAAGAAGAGCAAACAGCATATTAGAGCCAAAGTAGCCATGGTAAGCCGACACCAACACCTCAAGCGATAGACTCTTGGCAATATGCCCGATCAAATAGATTATTTTTGACAGTTTAGCACATAGCCCGGTGACATGCTTTCCCGAAGTCAATCCAGAATCCAAAAAGCCACCGAGAAACTTCACTGCAGACTGCAGCATCGACACGAACAACCGGGTCCAAATTCCTCAACGAGAAATTCATGTTCTGGGTCTTTGTATCGTTAATGCTCAAATATTTTGTATGGGCTCAGAAGGATGGTAATTTAAAAGATGGGTGGTGTCACCAGCGAAAGGAATCATGTTATTTTGTAAGTTAGCAAGATCATTAATATACATTAAAAATAAAAGTGGGACCCAATACAGATTCCTTGGATATAACCGTGTGTTATTAATTGTCTGTTCGATTTGTTGCCATTATGAGAAACAAATTGAATACGGTCTCACAGATATAATTTCAATAAGAGGATGGATTCAGGGTGGAAATTATAAAAATACAACTTTTGTAACATAACGTTGTGCGATACACAGTCGAACGTTTTGGTTAGGTCAAAGAAATAATCATACGTGTCGATGCCCCTTTCCAAACCGTTAAACACATCCTCGGTAAGGTTGTCGATCGCAAGAGTAGTAGACCTTTTATTACGAAAACCATATTGGCCCTGAAAGAACAAATAATAATTTATTTGGTCCTTCAGAATAAACTCGAAGATCTTCAAAAAAAAATAGGAAGAAGTGATATCGGTCGATAGTTGTTGCAGTCGTCAAGTAAGCCCATGTTCTTGAAGATAGGAATGACCTTGGCAACCTTCAGGGATGCCAGAAAGACAGCATTAGCTATGCACTGATTAATTAGTCCAGTCAATGGAGATATTAAGAGGTTCCTTAACTTTTTGAGAATTTTTGTATTAATCTCATAGCAATCCTGTACTCTTGCTGTTTTTTAACTGACATATTTTTATCTAACAATATTATTAGTATTAGTTGTGGATTGAAAAGAAAAAGGCTCTGCGCAAAAATTGCTAGTTAGGTAATCACTAAAATGTTTTTCGGTTGTTGGTAACTTATTAATGATCCCCTCAGCGATATTTACAAAAAAAATATTGAAAGCCTGAGCATTAAGTATGTCAGATGATTTAAGTTGTTTTTCCATTTTTTTTCTTAATTAGGTTCCACATGGCATATTGTGGACAATCTGATATGTTTGAATGTGTTGGTCATATGCTCTCTTTCTTGCTATGAAAATTTCGATTCTTTACTATTTCTTGTATTCTCTTATCATTCTCAAAGGCACCAATAAGGGTCACCATATGCAGTATTTCCCGCATCTCCCTGAGCCAGGCATCGAACCAGTCAATGGAGACAGCTGCAGCCCCCTGGGCAGTGACCATTCTGGACTTAACCGGAAAGGAAGCTCAGCCGCGCAAGTTATTGTATCAACAAGGATATCAAACTTGTCCCCCACACCAATCTCATTGTCAGCAATTAATGCGCAGTCAACGGCCTCCGCGATATTATATAGCAAAAAAAGACCTTGCTCTGTATAGTCTTACCGATGTCAAATTGAAAAAGTATACCGCAATGATCAGACAGATGATGTAAATTAAACGGTTGAGATATAAACTTACCATGATCGAAATTTGTGAAGACGTTATCAAGACATACATTCAATCTGGTGGCAAATTCAATCGCCTTGAACAAACCATAGGACTGCAAAGATCAATTGCTCGATGATCGCTTCCAGAAAAATGAACAGTAAAATCCCCCGTAAGAACAATTCTCCTAGACAAATTTACCTTGTCAAGGCAAGTAGACAAAATCCCAAGAAACCTTTCAAAACCGCCACTTGGTGACCTGTATACAGGACAATCTGAGTGTCCGGCTCCACAATGAACACACCTGCCACCTCACAATGCAGCTCCTCTGAGAAATCAGATATATTAAGATCGCAAAAGGTTTGGTTGCTGACCCCTCACAGACATACAGCAGCAGCATTGTAGCCCTCTAAAGAAGTTGCTAAAAATTCATCAGCCTAAAGCCAGACTGTTCATTGAGTCAAACACAGTTAATCTGATTTTCAGTGAAGATTACCTCGAGTTCTAGAGTCTTATTACGTACACTCTGTATATTTGCATGTACAATTTGGATTAAACTGCTTAACAGAGTCCTGTGTTACACATCTTGATTCTTCAGGTATTAACGGGGTTATGTTTTCCGTCGTGGTATTGTTGCCACTGTCTGGCGCTGGAGATTCATAAAAAGGTCAATTTTAACTCCTTGTGGCCACAGTGCAGAGAACAGGTAGTGCTCCTGCTCACTATATGGTACAGGAAGACGAAATGAAGAACGATACTTCTCCCTCTTTGTTTCAATTTTCACACAGTCGCATCCTTTGCTCAAGTTGTTATAATTTAGGAATTTTAGAATATCGTCACTCTTCATATCAGGAGCGAAGCCTGAGATGAATAAAAATGACATCCTTGAAGCTATTTTCAGTAGTGCACTGCCACCCATTTGGCTTGTTCAATTTGAGGTGGTTTATTATTTTGAAAGTCATTTTCATTTGCCAATTGTTGCCTTAGCACTTTTGTCGATTCCGATTGTATAACCTCATCCTCAACCTCAATGCTGTTGCTGTTACTAACGTCAATGTCCAGGTGCATTTGAACTAACTGAATTCAGTTCATCAGAACTACAAATTTTTTCGTAGTTTAGTTTCGTTGCAAGAGATAACGCTGTTGGCCAAAATCTATTTATAAGGATGCGAAAATTATGGATAGATACATAATTCTGATTGCTGATTAATTCTCATCTCCTATCCGTCTACATTTTAAATAATTTTAATTTCAGGTACCTGTGGTTTTTGCCATTCGATAAATAACTCATATTGGAGTTTTAATTGCCAAGTATATTACGGAGCTTAAAAGAAACAAACCAAATCCGATATGACATCAGTTTAATGAAAAATGGCATTGACATGTTTGTCAAAAGGAACAATAAAAATATAAACAGTTTAACCTTAAATCTGTTCGGAAGTTAAAACTTAGAAAATGGTCGAGTTAGTTTTTTCTGAAACTTCTGAGAATGGGGTAGATGTTCTCCAGAGCCTCCTTGATTTCTTCTCTACTTTTTCCACCAGTAAAGACAATCTTTCCATTAACAAAAATGAGCAGCACTATTCTGGGCTTGATCATTCGATAGACGAGGCCTGGAAAGAGTTCGGGTTCATAACTGTAAAAGAAAAGTTGAGGCCATTAACTAATATTTCTAATATACAATACAACTCGTAATTTTGGCATATGGATGGTATTTAAGACTTCTTCTTTTCATTTTGTTGTAATTTAGATACAAGTATAATAAACACACTTATTTCTTAAAACAACTTGTACCAACAACTAGAAGCATTTAAATTTTGATAAAACTCATCAAAAGCACTAGTTTTCTTCAAGGCACATATTGTGACATGTAGTAATAGTTCAATTCCACTCACTAGACAGCACCTCGGTATGGAGAGATGTTTTGCCTATGAGGTGCCTATTTATATCTTATCAAAAGAAATACTCAACCACTCCTTATCTGTGGTCAAGTCTTACACTTTATTTTTTAATAGCCAGATTACACATTCACAAAAATGGTAAAACTAAAATATATCAGACAAATGTGTGTGATATAAATAATTTACCTGCTAAATTGACCATGCATATTGTTTAAATTCTCCAACCTAATGGGAAACCGTAGATCACAGGTCGCCACCAAGTTCTGTATTTTAAAGTTGGCAAATTGTATCTAAAAGAAAATATTTACGAGCTATATAAAATGCTAGAACTAAATAGGGACAAAATAACGCTCTGATGTAAACTGTCCGTTTAGGAAGCGTAAATATGTACAGTCATAACTGAACTGAGATTGGTTATGTACGTAACAACAAATTTATTATAAAGAAAGAATAACCCCAATTAAATGGAATATATCAAACAACATAAGCAAATTATAGACAGCATTTTGAAAATAATTAATACACTAGGAATACCATACACTAGGAATACCAACACTCCTGAAAATGATGGTCTTGGCCCTGATCCTTAAAGTGTAGCTTCTCAGAACTTGACTCAACTGAAATCTTGTTAAATATAAATATGAAGTGCTGGGCGAATCTTGTCTCCTTCTGATTGAATTTTAAGAGGCTTGTGAGATCTGGTGATAAAAATTAGATACAGTCATCAAGTTTTTTGTGAGTGAGTGCGTTCTCGGCTTGTTCGATAATTATTTGGAAATGACTCTTTGTTAATGCCTCAAAAACTCAATTGTTGGTATTCTATTACCGACAAACGCGAATTAATTCCAGCAGTTCCAGATACACTGAATGAGAGATCATCATGCTTCTCTAAATACCTGCATTGGTATCAGATCAAACAAGAAAACTTGAATACCTGTAGTTAATAAGTTGATCAAGTTAGCTAAAAAAAAGTACTATAAGGACCGTTTGAATGCGTCGGGGAACCTGCAGAGAGAGCTGGGCCATCATCGGTGAGCTCAGGGGAACCAGTAAGTCATCCCATGTGAGAACCCCGGACATTTCTCCAGATGGACTTAACGATTATTTTTGCTCTATCGGTGGAAACTTAACGAGCGGGCTTAACCGAGTTATTAATCCCATGGATTTCTTTCTTTTTTCGTCCCACTGATCCATTAGAGGTAGCATGTACCGTTGCAGCAATAAAATCAAACTTTCGTCCCTCTCCACAAGGGGGGAGAACTGGATAATTCCTGCAATTTTAGGCCTATCCCACTGCTGTCCTCATCCTCACTCTCAAAGATTGTTGAGAGACTTGTCAAGGATCGCATGGTGTCATTTCTTGAGAGCAAAAAAATCCTTCACCACAGTCAATTTGGCTTTAAACCCAACAAGGGTATCAGCGATGCCGTTTTTGAATTTTTGGAGGATGTTTACCTGAACCTTAATGCGCGGGAGGCGGTTGCGACGGTCTTCTGTGACTTGTCGAAGGCATTTGACTGGGCTAGTAACGGAATATTGCTGCAAAAGCATGGCGTGTATGGTTTTAGGGGCAAGGTATTGCAGTGGTTTGAGTCATTTCTTGCTGGCCGTACTCAGAAAGTCGCGGTTGGCTCAGTTTTTTCTGGGTCGTCGGAGATCGAGTGGGGAGTTCCACAGGGCTCGATTTTGGGTCCTCTTCTCTTCCTGTTGTATATTAATGATTTGTCTCTGGTCAACGTTCGGGGGCATCTCACCCTCTTTGCCGACGACACAATTTTGTGGCATGTCTCTGATGTCAATGCATTAAAAGCAATGATATCGTCGGGCCTTCCTAAGATCGGGGAGTGATGTGATTCGAATTTCTTGTCTCTACACGTTTCCAAGACAAACATTGTGGGATTTAAGTGTGTTCTCTATGGTTTGGCCATTGGCGGCTCACCTTTGGAGAGCAGTCCATGTACCAGTTTTCTGGGTGTTAACATCGATGGTCATCTGAAATTTGACAACCATATTTTGGCGCTTGGGAAGAGGGTTGCTTTGCTGTGCGCACTATGTCGGCTGAGATTGGGATTGATCCTGCTAAGACCGTTTACCATTCCCTGACCGAGTCTCATTTGCGATATGGTATAGCGTTTTGGGGCAATTCAAGCAAATATCTATTAAATACGCTATTTGTTTTGCAGAAATGTGCAGTGAGGTACCTGTGCAGGGTCGGCAGTAGAGAACCATGCAGACCGTTCTTTATATCTAAGAACATTTTAACATCAACATCACTTTTTATACTTTAGACGGTTTGCATGATTTACAAATTCAGGGACAGTCTACCTGTATCAGAGCATGGATATGGTAGACGACAAGCACAAAATATATATCTGCCAATCCCTTCTTCGGCACTAACTCGTGCGTCTTTAATTTATGAGAGTAGAAGGATTTATAATCACCTACCCGCCCTCATTAAGACCTATCCAAATATCAATATATTCAGGAAATCCGTTAAAAAGTTGCTTACAGATAAGGCTTACAGGAGTTGGGGGAATATTACAGCGAAATTTTTTAAGTTCTTATAGCTGTTATGCTAGGTGATTTGTTTGCCACAAAATGCTTATTTTAAATGTTAATGTTTATTTTTTATTTTTTGACTTGTATTTTATATTTTTGTCCTTTGTAGTGTGATATTAATGTTGGATACTTTTAGCTTGTGTTTTCTTTGTTTCAGTGTTATTTTGGATGGTAATTGACATAATGGCACGGTTGTACCTTCTTTAGGTTTGTATTTTGGTAGGGATAATTTTAAGTACTTACTTACTTTTTATTGTTTTCACTTTTCAGCTTTGTCAACAAGAATGTTTTTTGAATCTTTGACAATAAAGCATATATTGATTGATTGATTGATTAAAAAAGGTTCATGGAATATTTAGGTAATTTTAGAAGTTTCCAGATCCATCTCTATAGATTTAAAAAATGTACTTGTTAAATATCAGGGAACTCGAATGAACATGCTAATGAATCTTGAGAATCAAAAAAAAAAATAAATAGTCCTATTCCAATATTTTTTTTTAGTAATTCACGAGTATGTATATATCCTAAAGAAGCAATTTTAAACAGCAAAACATAACATAACTTTTAATAAGAGTATATCTTTAAAATTGCCTCTTTTAATTACCACCTTCTTTTATGGAACGTTTCAGTAAAAAATGTAATAAAACATGAAATGAAAAATTACTCCATTTCATAACACCAGAGTACAGTAACATTTCTTCAGGTAAAATAAATATTAAACCCAGTATAATCATTACAGACAAATTCAGTAGGCAACCTTTGACATTTCATTGTTCTGTTATTTGATTTTCAGTGTGGTATCAGTCTCTTTACCGTAGGTCTATGCAGAGCCCTCATCAAATATTTATTAACGTTCCCGGGCACAATTTAGTAAGCCGCACTTAATGGCTATTCGCAGCAGTTATTTCGAAACCGAATTTTTTTAAAGTTAAACACGAGGGGTAAACCGCCAATGTATTCCGGTGTACACGCCTCATGTAATCTCATGTATTCTTATGTAATCTCATGTATTCTTATGTAATCTCATGTATTCCCATGTATGCCTATGTATTCATATGTATTCCTATGCATTCCTTGTATTCTTATGTAATCCCGAGTGTATTCCTATGAATTGCTTTGGAATTCTAAATGTTTTCTAGGAAATCCTATACAGATAAATTCAAATTTGAGTTTCCCCGTTAGAAAATTGGAAACCGTAGGCTAGGGACTTAGGTGAAATTTGGTACTTGGGGCTTTTGGGGTCAAAAAGCCCGAATCTGGATAATAGGGGACCGTGGGGCCTACTGTGTAGGCTCCAGAAGAAAAACAGTTTATTTTTGGGTCGAAATCAATGATCGGGTGTAGTAGTTCGGACCGGAATGATTTAAGCGATCCTACCGGAGCCTATTTAGTCACCCAAAAAGTTTCTTGCAGATAATCGGCTATAAATCGGATCGGGGGGTTTTCGACGATGTCAGTAGGTTCCGCGGTAGGAGACGGACGAGGTAAAAAAAAAGATTTGTTGAACGATAAACCAAAAATGTTTGCCTCACGGACAAGTAAAAAAAAGTAATTTCGGCGATTTTCGATCCGTGGCTCCTACTTCCCAAAACAGATGCCCAAACTTTTCGAAAGTAGAAAATCGGCGTTTTCGACCCCTAAATATTAATTCGAGGAAAAACCCTTCCGAACATAGTTTTATATTTAGAGGACGGTTTTTTTTTGTATATAGAGCCTTCTGAAAATCCGGCTCCTACGGTTTGTGTTTAGGTAAATTTCGAGCTAGCGAGTTCATATTCGGTAGAGGGACGGAGGGGACCGGCCTGAACGCCCTCAAAAAAATTCAAGTCCCTAAGTCTCCTAGGGGCCCCTAAATAGGAACCTTTAGTATCGTTCGACCTGGAGGGCTGAAAGTTGAGTTTGGGGGTTAGGGACGATCCCGAGTTCGAATCCGACCTCGTCGGGAACCTACCGCCGATAGGTTTGCCGATCGGAGCCTAGGAAACCCTAATTTTTCGGTATCGAAATTTGAAAACTATTCATATTTTTCATTTGGCCCCTGAATTATAACCTAAGAATGGAACCTAAATCGGTGGAATGAATCTATTCGAAAAATAGGTTCCCGCGCGGTTTTTACTGGTAGACTCCGGCAGTAAATATACGAATATCGGCAACCCGACAAAACTGTATTTTATATCGACCTTACCTTTATTTTGATCAATAGGAGCATTGGTACCGGAGGAGCCTACCCTCGAGCCTACCGGTTTTTTATTTCGGATCGACTCTAAATTTTGGATTTAGATAAAGGACACGAAGACAAACAAAAAAGGTTCTTTAGAAAAAAAACTATATTCTTAGTTTTCGAGATATCGGCCCCCTAAACGAGAAATTTATTCAAAATTATTTTTTGTATGTTTTCCAAAAATTTATTTTTATGATAGCAAGATGTAAATAGTTCCCTTTAATCTTTTCCGAGAGAAAAACGAAAAAAATTTGTTCAAAAAAAAAGTCGCGTGTAACACAGTACACGTGTTAGAAGTGAATACTTCTTTACCGAAATGAGCTTAATGACATCAACCTATGGATCCCAATACACCGCCAGTATATAATAGGAAATCTGTTATAGTGTAAAACGGGTAGAATCCGATTCAATCGCGACTTGAAACTCTCACTCTTTAGGTAGGCATTAAAGGCGTATTTTTATATCTCTCTTGCGAGACGAAAATTATAGTGTAAAACTGGTAGGAGTCCTCTAGAAATCCGATTCAATTGCGACTCGAACCTCTCTCTTTCTCATTACAGGCACTTACTTTATCTCTCTTGCGAGAGGAAAATTCCATAGACTGTGTCGTTACACGGCTTGAAAAATCACTCTCACGCAACCAAAGAGTATTCACTTCAAAAAATGTTTCGAAAAATTTATATAACGTGCTGATTTTAATTTAACTTAATACTGTAATGAAACTGAAATAGACGAAATATTACACGAACTTGAAAACCTTACTGATGAAGCTATGGCTCAAGATAACACGAGAGAAAACATTCCGCCTGAGAGGAAATTGATTCATTTTTTCATATGTTAGGGTCAAGCGAGGGGTCAAGCTAAAGGAAAAATATGTTCAATTAAATAGTCCTCGTTTTGTTGGCTTCTAGATGAGTCCTCTGGCAGAATAAGTACAAACTCCAAAGATATAATTCCAGCAATAGAACTTTGCTTAAATCCGGTCCAGCTAAGCGCACCAAAAAACCTAGACTTACAAAAAATCCCAAAAAACGAATAAAAGATAAAGAAAAAGAATTTTGAAATTTTTGTAAGGACAGACTGTACATCTACATCTGAGAATGAAGTACAAGTAAAGCATCTAGTTGACGATTTTTCAGACGACAAAATGCATTTAGAAACCTCAAGTGAAGAAAATTCAAATGGTATCATCTCGGAAATCATAATGGAGAAATATTACGCTGTCGCCTAACAAATACCGACTGAAATTTTTAAAATCTGAACTGGACTTTTTTACTTGGCGTAAGACTGACGACATTGCTGAAGTAGATAAAGCATACATATTTCATTGATCTATTGAATTATTAGGTAACGGTCCATTTAAATTGAAAAGAGCTGATACCTTGTGCATTTCTAAAATATAAGATCGAGCAGAAGATTATGAGACAAGAACAGTTACAATAATTAGCTCAATAATTAGTTAGTTTTGCGATATAGTGTCTTGATTTTTAACAATTATTGTTCCTTTATATTATTCGATGTATAATAGAACTTTCCAAAGCATTAAACTCTTTCATAGTATTAAGCATTAGGTATCCTATACCTAACGGCCGATATTTTTATCATAGCTACTATGATATGTTCACTGTGTTCTTTAAAATGCAGCATATTTTCTGTCAGTAATAGCACCGAACATAACTTGTTTATGTTCGCTAGTAGTAGTTACATGCGCTTCTTTTTAATGCTTAGTATGGTCTTACAATCGCATGCATTCTTATGTATTCATATGTATTCTTATGTATTCTCATGTATTCTTATGTATTCTCATGTATTCTTATGCATTCTTATGTATTCTCATGTATTCTCATGTATTCTTATGAATTCCGTTGTAGTCATATGTATTCCCTTGTATTCTTATGTATTCGTTTGTAGTCCCTTGTACTGCAGGTATTCAGTGTACAAATTTTCGCCGGCGGTTTACCCCTCGGTTAAACACATAATTTGTGATCTAAAAATTATTAAAATTATATGCATGCAAAGAATTCATTTATTCCTTAGGTGTTTATACTTATTATGGAAAAATATGGTAGCTTTTTGGGTAATTCCAAATTAAATCATACAAACACAATGAATTTCTTAAAGACGAATCTATAAGTGCTTACAGCTTAAAAATCAGGAAGACATTTCAATATTGGGTCCCTAATGTTCAGCTTAAAATCACGAAGAACAACTCTCTCCAGATAATGTTCCATATTGTTGTGGAGGATTCATCTTTGTGTACTAAATATTTACATTTACGGCGACTTGAACTTCAATCTCAAATGAATAATAGCATAAGATGGGACCTTTTTGGCGCTGGTCCCAGGATGCAAATTGGCACAAGTGTCAAAGTGGTCTTAACAAAGCTTATTAGGAATTTTTTTTTTTGTGGCGAGGCCGTATGTCGGGCGAAGCGAGTCTGGCAACTACGGATGAGCCACAAAAAGTCACTCCTATTCTGAATAATACTTAATATTTTTATATCTTCAGCGACCGCAAAAGACCTTCGCTGCCGGCGGCGGCAGTGAAAATAAAACAGTTATCAAAAGTCAACATGATTTATTTATTGAAAATATTGTCGGCACCATCAAAATGTGACAGACTTTTCACATATAACATGACAAATTCGCTCAAAGGCAGTGGCAGCAAGAGTTTTTTCATTAATATGTGCCAGTTTCACTTCGTTTATCAAGTCATAATAGTTATTTGTGTATTTAGAGCGCAAAGTAATGGATTGCCGCTTGAGAAAGAATGTTACTGCGCGACGCGTAGCGGAGCGCAGTAATCTTTCGAAAACGGCAATCTTACTTTGCGCTCGAAAAACACACAGAACTTTTTCTGCAGCCGTATTTTTTAAAATTAAATCCACATTTTTCTCTATACTTATTCTGATTTGCGAATGACTGTCAGTTTTGACATATTATGTTCGGGCTTCGGGCATATTTAGAACAGGATTGTCAGCAACAAACTGTAACAAACGCACGACTGTCATTTATTTATCTTCGGTTTCCATGACCATTCAGCACACTAGACGGAAAAAGTGAGAATTTCCTTTTCCATGTTCGCGCTAGAGCGCAAAATAAGGATCCACGGCATTAGTCGATTTTGCGATTTCTTTTGAATTTAGTATTTAGTTATTTTGCGCGCGGCTGTAGAAAAAAGTTGTTTTTCTGACGTTTAAAGAAAAAAGGCATATGTAAATATACAGCACCTTAAAAATACAACAATTATTTACCTAATAACACCTCAATTATTTCTGTTTTTTTTTAATATTTAAAATTTTAAATGTTCAATCACTTTGTAGTGTATTGTGCATGAAGGTTCCATATGTTACACTTTTGAAAAGGGCAAAGGTGGTGCCGATATATAAAGGTGGCGATGTCGACCAGATACCGAATTTGGATTGGTGAAGGTGGAGGGATGGTTTAACGCAAACCTGCTGACAGTAAATATAGATAAGACCCATGTTGTGGGATTTAAATGCGAGTTGGGCTGAGTGTCGCTTGGGAGCGGCTCCCTGGGACCTGTTGATGATGCTAAATTCTTGGGCTTGTTGCTGGATGCGGGTTTAAGGTTCGAGAGGCACATTGCTTGCTTAAGCAAGAAGATGGTTTCTGCGTGTTTTGCGGTTCAGGTTTAATATGCCTTGGTTGAGTCCATGCTTCGCTATGGCATTGCGTTTTGGGGTCACTGTAACTGGGGACTTTTTGAAACAATCTTTATTTTGCAGAACCAAGCTATTAGATGTTGGTGTGGCGCAAGGACGAGAGATTCTTGCAGGCCCTTATTTAAATCACCACAAATATTAACCCTGTCATCGTTGTTTATCCTGGAAATTGTGAGCCTTATATACAAGAACAGAAGAGATCCAGCAATCTAATGGTTTTTGACCTACCTGAAGTCCCTACCGAGGATGATCTCACCAAAGCCAAGGAGGTGTTGACTCCTCTAGTGGCTATCTCAGTGAATATTGTGCGTGTCTCAAGAATAGGAAAACCTAATAAAAATGGTCATCGCTCATTTCGCCTTACCCTCACCTCAAGTGATGATGTGCTGCATGTTCTCAGAAACAAGAAGAAAATGGATCGAAGTCAAACTGTTTTTCTTGAACCAGACCTGACCCCTGAACAGCGTGTTGAACTTAACAAACTGAAAAGTGAGTTAAAACAACGACAACAGAAAGGAGAAAAAGAATCTCATTGAGGTATGTAAATGGTATTCCTAGGCTGGTTTCAAAAAACTGATGGCTTCATCAATACAGAGGAGGCAGGATTCCGCTTTGCAGATCTATTTTCAAAATGTTAGAGGGCTCCGAACAAAGTTCCATCTCCTATTTGAGAATGCATCCTATTCTGAATACGACATCCTAATATTTAATGAAACATGGCTGTATGAAGAGTTTCAAAATGCTGAATTACAGTTATATGATTATAACATATACAGAAAGGACTGATCACCTGAAACAAGTATCTTCTCTAGGGGAGGCGGAGTGCTGATAGCTGTCCACAAATGCCTTACCAGCAGAATTTTGCAAGCAAGTAGCAGTATTGAACATTTATTTGTACAAGTGGATTTCAATGGTAACCAGTTTATTTTTGCAAGTGCATATTTCCCTCCTTTAAGTAAATTTGATAAATATATTGTGTTTTGTGACAACCTTGAGCAACTCTCTGAAAAATTCCCAAATAGCAAAATATGTGTGATGGGTGATTTTAACCTCCCAAATGCTCAGTGGGTGACCGAGGAATTTTCTTCTATGATTTTTCCTTCATCTGCTCCTCCCATTGAGGTTGAATGCCATCAAATTTTATCACTCATGTGTTCCTACCATAATCTGTACCAACTGAATTCTGTTAGGAATTAAAATGACAGAATTCTCAACTTAGTTCTGATTAGTCCTGTTGATGAGCCACTGTTGCCAGTGGATCTCCACCATCCTCCACTTGTCTTTCTTGTCCAGTGTGAAATTGGATATTTAAATGGTGGTGGATTGATTGGGGAAGGTTTCTATAGAGATTTTTATTCAATGGACATCCATTTGGTTATTGGTTTTCTCTCAGAATTTCATTGGGACTCACTACTATGTAATAAACCTTTGGATGCTATGTTGGACATTTTTTATGACATTCTTAATTCAGCTATTGATGTTTGTGTGCCTTTGAAGAGGTATTCTTCAAAAAATTTCCAATCTGGTTTTCTCAGGAGCTTAAAAACTCTATTGTGCAGAAAAAGAAAGCTCATAAAAATATACTAGCACAGGAACTTATGAGCATTATAATCAGTTTTCTGTTTTAAGGGCACATTGTAAATCTCTCAAGAAACAGTGTTACCAAAACTATATTGCTTTGACTGAAACATCTCTGAGGACAAATGCTAGGAGTTTTTGGAAGTTTGTGAACACTAAACGAAATAATTTCTGCATTCCATCTGAAATGTACTACAATAATCAAAAGGGTTCAGGTGGTGAAATTGTTAATCTTTTTGCAGAGTACTTCTCTCAGGTGTACACCAATAGAGTTTGTACTCCTAATCGAATGGTGTCAGTTAGTAACTTAAACTTATTTGACTATTCAATTTCAATATCTTCAATTTATGAGAGACTGTCTTCATTGGATGTCAGCAAGTCATCGGGCCCTGATGGGATTTCACCTTTTCTACTTGGACATTGCAGCTTTATATTGTCAAGGCCACTTTTTCTCATTTTTAACAAGTCACTCCAAACTGGTATATTTCCGGCATACTGGAAATCAAGTTTCATTACACCCATTTTTAAATCTGGAGATAATTCTCAAGTGCCAAATTACCGGCCAATTAGGATTTTGAGCTGTATACCAAAGGTCTTTGAAAGTCTTGTCTGTGATTTTTTGTCCACCAGATTGAAAAATTCCTTTGCTGATCAACAATATGGATTTCTTGCACAACGCTTCACTGAGCTAAATCTTCTTACATTTACAGATTTCTTACTTGAGACAATGGAAGATGGCTGTCAAGTTCATGCCTTATACACAGATTTTTCAAAGGCCTTTGACCGTGGTAACCATGAGGTTTTAATAAAAAAGTTGGAGGTGTTGGGAATCCATGGTAACCTACTGCAATGGCTGAAATCTTATCTTTCTGGTAGAACGCAAATCGTGCATATTTTTAAACCATCAATCTTTTGAAATTCAGGTACCATCAGGCGTACCGCAAGGCTCTCAACTCGGTCCTTTACTTTTTAATGTATATGTAAATGACATCTCATTTTGTTTTCATTATTCCCAATAAGTATTTGATGTTTGCCGATGATCTTAAATTCTATATGAAGATTGATGGTTATGATGATTGCTTAAACTTGCAGTCAGATTTGGACCGCATTGTTCATTGGTGTGATCTTAATGGATTGGAGCTAAATGTTCTTAAGTGCCATTCAGTGGTCTTTGGTCGGGGTGGAGGTCGAACTCAGCATGTTTATAATGTTGAAGGGCATTCTTTGAATTCCTTGGTGCAAGTCAAGGACTTGGGAGTGGTTCTCGATGAGCATTTGTCTTTTGTGCCTCATATTTCTAGTATGGTATCAAAGGCCTTACAAATACTGGAACTGATTAAGCGCTGTACTAGGGACTTCCAAAATTCTTCTACCATCAAACTACTTTATTGGTCCCTAGTGCGTCCCCATGTTGAATACTGTTCTATTGTCTGGTGCCCAAATTATGATGTATATATTCATTCTATAGAAGGCATTCAGCATACATTTCTGAGATATGTGTCATTCAGAGGCAATCCGGGGGCTGTTGACATTAATTATCAGCAGATTGAAAACTCACTTAATATTACCCTTCTCCAAACTCGTCGCATACACAGAGATATATTTTATAATTTGCTTCATTCTCATTATTTTGGTCCTAACCTATTATCAAAAATCAGACTTCATGCTCCATTCCGCCAAACTAGATCGAATCAGTCCTGTGACACCCCATCATACAAATTATGGACAAAACTGTTTGACTTGCCAATCAATACTCAAATGTGCTTGATTGTTTCTCTGACCCAGGGGTCTTCAAGAGACAGCTCAAGAGTTGTCACTGATTGTTTTTGAATTGTTATTTTTTTTTTGTTTTGTGTGTAATGATAAAATTGTTCCTTATTAATTGAAGCTTAATTGTGAGTCTTAAAGTCTATTTTATACTTACTTTATATAATTTCTGATATATTATGAGCACTATGCTGCCAATATTTTAATTATTCTTCTAATTGTGACCATAGTGTATAAGCTTGTTTATAAGTAAATTTTGTATATAATGTTGTTTATATTGAATTTATATTGGGCTTTAGTCCGTTGATTAATAAATAAATAAATAAATAAGAGCAGGCTCTTGGGCTCGAAGGCAAGTTACCAAACACGCTGGGCCTATGTCTTGCCGTTGCCTATTTCAAATTCCAGTTTGACCAAGAAATCTCTTATATATGAGAGTAAAAAGATATTTAATCATCTCCCTATTGAACTGACCTCCTTAAGATCACTTGTCTTGTTTCGGCGAACAGTCAGAAGACACCTTATCAGTATCTGAGTTTTTGCCAATAATTTGTAAATTTTTTATTTGAATGTAAGTTAATGTAAATTTTGGTTTATTGATCTGGATCTTGGGTTGGTGGATTGCCTGGGTGATTTGTTTAGGTGTATAGATCAGTTAAGATTTGAATCTGTTTGTATACCTGTGCATGCGCTTAATTTTAAGACCAATTTGAAGTAAATCTCACAACTTGATGACCATATAGTTTATTTGTGTATATTGCTTTAATAGGCGAATCTGTATTTTTATTTTTTGTGTTGGTATGTGTATTTTAACCAGATCTAGGTTATAGTATCCACATTTACAGTCTTAATTAATGCATCAATACTATAATTTGAATTTTATGTTTTAGTCTACTTTGGCTGATGTCAGATGATTTATTAGTTTTATTCTATGTATTTTAAGTATCTTTTACTACACTAACTCACCTTAGTTTTAGTTTTGGCTTTGTCAATAAGAATTGTTATCTTGGACAATAAAGTTTATTTTGATTTTGATTTGATGAGACTACATTGATTTGTCAAAGTCAAATTCGAAACTTGACAAAGTTCATGAACATTTACTATTTGCTACTCCAAACTCTTGAATTCTGTTATTAATCACTTTCACTCATTTAGGATAATGGAGGCCGAATTGTCCTTAAAATGCCAAGCCTATTTTAGTTTTTTTTAGCGACATTTAATTGGCACTTTATACCATAGCACTGGAAAATATTAAATCCTCATTTATCTATTAAAGATTCAAGTGGCAGTATAAAAAACCATGGTAATTATTGCTTATACAGTTTCTGTTATTTTTGAATTGTATGGAAATTTTTTTATGTAGGCACATTCTAGTGTCCTTAGGAATGGCAAATATACTGGCGGAGAACAGATTTTTTTAAAGGTTATGTTTGAAATTTGGGTTAGTTTTGGTCCCTTTTTCTTGGTTGCGTCTCATTTTCTCCACAAAAAAGGTAGGTGGAAGATAAGATTCTGCAAAAAGTATTTTTCCACAAAAAAATAAATGGAAAAAGTCTGTGACTTGAAGAATTAAAAACAAACATGACTAAATCTACTAAAAATAGATACTTACATCAAATCCAAGTTTTTGTATAATCCTAGCAAACTTTTTGGATGCCAGTAAAGTATCTTGTTCATTTCTTGCGCCAGTGCAAACAATTTTTCCTGATCGGAATATCAATGCTGTAGCTCTAGGTTCTCTGATCCTCATAATAACTCCATGAAAACGTGTAGGGTTGAACTCTGAATTCCGTGTTCTCGCATTTATCTTTGTTAAATCTAGGGAAGTGTGGAGGTCTACTGTCGCAACACAATTTCTAGAAGTCAAGGATATTTTGTTACACAATGTTTAACTGACAGGATTCCACTTAATAAATGTTGATGGAAATTACAGTTATCATGCTTTGAAGATTTAGAAACTAACTATTAGAAAGGATACAAACAGTTTTAGGAATTAATCGCTAAATTATAAAATGTAATTGTTATTTTTCCAGCAAATAAATCTTGATGAAATTGCCATAAAAATGTATTGTTCTGATTTAGCTATCACTTGAGTCTGAACACTAAAAAACTAATATTTGATTAGGAAGGATAAAAACAAATTAATATATTTAGAAAAAATGCCTTTTTAATTATAATCAACACAATTATATATTAATCAATCACATTTACTTACTGCAGCATAATATTAGTGTGAGGTTCCCCTGCAATTGCTCCTGGTATTGTAACGGCCATTAAAGATGGATTAGGCTTGATGCTCTATAAGAAAATGTATGAAAAATTTGACCCTAGGTAGATAATTTCTTAAACTTCTAATGCCTGTTGCTTTATGAACTTTTTTATAGTCACACGATTGTTTAATTAATTTTATGTCTTGGTTTATCATTAGATATAATTCTATATCATTTATGGATCAAAGAGGTTTAAATAATGTTGTATTTTTTGCTTTTCTTCCTAAAGATAGGTATATTTTTCTAATTCAACAATTGCAAATAAATTTAACAGCCCTATTGCCTTGGGCTAGCCATCATCACAAATCAGAAGGTAGCCTAGAGACACTCAACTCTTACCTAGAAACTGTCTAAATGTAAACAAGTTTAAAATATTACATATATATTTAAGCATATAATAACTAAGCTTGTCCATCGGTAAAAGAACTGTTTATTACTATACCTCTAGACTCGCCTCTAGAAAAAGGCTCAATTGAATGGTTATTGCAAGATTTTTAAGAACATATAAGTACCTGCACCTTGGAAACTTTTGATTTGTTTGTACATGAAGAATGAATGCTACATTGATTTCCCTTCAGGATTGAGATAAGAGAGATTGTTATGTTACAGATAGAAATTAAATTAGTTATGTGATTATAAGCCCAAGTAGCAAACTCTTAGCAACAGAAGAATTAGATTATTCCCCGAATATTATTTATTCCTACTCTATTGCGAGGATTAAGGCATAGGCAAAACTATGCTTCTGACTTGGCTATAACGGCATACTTAGTTATGTTCCTCACGTTATCCATTGTACGCTGTAAGCAATTTTAAAGCTATTGAATGAAAAACTTATAAAGTATAAATAATAGGGACAAACTGTACGAAAAGCATGCAAACTTACCAAATTTAATGGTTGGGGCAGTGGTGGAATTGAAGCTGGAGGGTTCCAATCAGGCACAGGAACAGCTGGAGTAAACTTTACAGCAGAATTCAGCATGCCTCGTAAATGAACATCAGTATCTTTACTACTTCCCTCCATTTTCAATAGTTTTCAGTTAATTATCATAACAAATAAACACAGAGTTTTCAAAAAACTCAATGTTTTCGTTAGGGCACCAAGCAAGAAGTGGAAATAAAAATTGAGGTTACGTTGAATGGAGTGTCAAATTGACTTGGAGTGGTTAAATGACCGTCACCGGCTGCGATTGAGTATGCTAAAAATAGGAAGAGCACGTCGCGTCACATCAAATCAGTGGAATAAATGAACTGGTACATTTTATAAGCAGTTTTATGACATAGCAAAGAAAAACTATTTTCTTTGCTTATAGCATGACCGGTATTTACAATAAGCTATGACCAGTTCTAACAAAAGATAACTTTATGGAACGAATGATACTTGGATCCAGTGGCGTAGCGTGAAGAAAACATTAAGGGATGCAATGAGCAAAAAGGGGAAAATGCGCCGCAGACAAAAAAAACGAGCGGCTAAGAATCGCGGGCAACATTAACTCTGATTGGCTAAATTTTCGCGCCATGTTTGAAGATTAAATTTTCTCATTGTTGGTGATGAAACTAAATAAAATATTACTAATCTTTATTCAAATTATTATAACCAAAACTAACCCAAACAAAATCTAAATAATTTCAACAAAAATGCACACAAAAATCCGAATTCGTATTCTACTAAACGCGGAAATCAACAATTATTACTCTACCCTATTTTATTTCAAATAAGGCGGGAATTTTCAACTAATAGGCGTAGGTGTTGACCTCGATCCTTAGACGCGCGTGACGAAAAATTGTCTGAGACCACATCTAAATTTTAGCCAATATTTGTTAATATTTTATTAATTATTATCTTTTTTGTCATTGGATATAAAAATGAATGAATCAGCAAAAATAAGACATCATACATATTATATTAGCAACAAAACATTTTGTGTGCTTACTCACTATTGAATAACAAAAGCATAGAATTTAACTTTTAAATTTTTTATAATTTGTAATCTGTCACTAAGGTAAATTACTGAAAGTACGGAATAGTTTTTCGATAATACAGTCACATTTCTCACCAGAAAACACCCACGATAGAGCAGCCGAAATGCGACGAGATGTGTTTACTCAATCGCATCACCAATAAGAGCTTAAAACTTGCTACAGTTTAGCCGTTCTCCCAGAGGAGGTTCATTGACTACTCGAGGACAACACAATGTTATTTCCCGGCCGGCTGATGTGAGGTACACCGACGCATCCTTGCATGGCATTTTTCATTCGCTTCAGGTTTCGCTGGATCGGGGTGGTCGTGTCCGATCAGTTTAATTATTAAATATTTTTTCTCGATACGTATTAGTTATGTACTATGCAGAAGAATTTCAGAACAAGCATGATGGATGGAAATTTATTGTATAGAAATAAAAATCAAATTAAAGACAACTGAGTATTGTGGAATTTGAGATTTTCTAAAGGGATGCGACGCATCACTCGCATCCATGCACGCTACGCCACTGCTTGGATCCTAATAATGTTTACCTGCTGCCTGCTATAATGAAAACATATTAAAACCATCGACCTAATGGAGGTCGGTGATTAAAACCACCGACCTCATATAATGGAGGTCGGTGATTCGGGCCGAAGAAGTATGGGCAGAAACCAATTTAGTGTCTGCCGGAGATTAATAGCTGTCTTGGTCACCTAATTCTAAAATAGAACCACATTAACGGCGTTGTTGCCAATGCCAAGCTTAACACAACATATTTGAAGGTAAACTAAAGCCAAAGAAATGTAGTGTCCATTTTAATGGACTGCAAACCCAAACTAAACCAAAACGTTCTGACATTTGTCCTATCAGTTTTTCCCTGGATTAGTGTTTATGCGAGTGTTTATGGCAATATAATTTTTGCAATGCCACCTAGATGGCCGTTCGTCCATACGTAGAGCCGAATTTTAGATCTGCATTTCTGTGATCCAATGATCCAAAACACTTTTTTAAATAAATTCAATTCGTGTAGCAATGATGGAAGATGCAACTTGTAATAGTTATTGATACATCACTAGAACGCTGGTTGTCAGTGGAAAAATACTGCATTAGGTGTATTTGACTAAGTACTATAAACAAAAAACCACGTCGCTTAAGTTGCATTGTAGAAGGTATTAAAATGTAAATTTGCCACATCACTGAGATTAAGTTTAAGAAAAATACACCAGACTATTACGAATTGAAGAGTTAATAATTGAAGTCCCTAAGAGATTAGATCCTCAATTTGATATTTATAAAAATCTATACGAAGGAGAGTGATCTAGTTTAAGCTGTTTAAGTGACAGAATTCAACGTTACTAGATATACAAAAATACAATACTTTGGTTCTAATAAAATTTGCGTATTCTAAAATTTTGAAGTTTTTGGGCCAGATCGTCTGACGATCGTCAAATTAATTGATGATAGTAGCAATAATTTCACTCGGCTGGAAACTGTTTCTCTATTCATCAAGTATCAAGCATTCCACAGAAGAAAATGAAAATATTATTATTAACTAGGAATAATATAGCTACGAATTTGGCTTGCACTACACTGCGTTTCTTCAATGAAATCGTTTATTTGCTTAGTTATTATTTCCTCAAATTAAAACTTCTTATTACTCTTGCCTGAACTCTGTGCTTTGATTCTTAATATCGGGAAACGTTATTTTTTTTTTAATGTGACGTTACTTTAAACAGTACTTACCACACTCCGAAGCGCAGCAGCACAAATTGCCATTAATGTCAAATGTCATTATTAAAAGTCATGAAGGGAAGAAGGCAGGATGGGGATGGGAGCAAAGTCCTATTTATATTATTTATATTATACATTTTTGTTATTTATTAGTGTAAAAGTATGAAAATGTAAACACAACTTTTTTAAAAAACTTTCAGAGGTTACGCTACCCTAATTATCATCTGTCTTAGTTGGTAAGTTAAATAATAACATTTGCACCTTTGAAGTGATTTTTTAAAAATATTTTCTAGTACAAGGTATAAAATTACATAAATTAAGCGTCTGTTTATGTCAGTTATCCTGGTGCTCGTACATAAGGTATACAGATATCTATTTTTTTTATTAAAATCGTAATCAAAACTTTTCCAGTCCCTAGCGATTGGAAATGTCATGTTATTTTTGTGGCGCATTCTCCATAATGTCCAGAAAATTATTAAGTTTTTCTTAAAATTGCTAAGTGTTTAGAAAGCCAATATCAGCAGCCTGACGGAGAATCTATCAGACGACAGGACCATTAGAAGAGTTCAAAGACAACGAACAAAATCGAAGTGCTGCCGTTGCAGGACACGACCAGCATAATCACGAGCTTCAGGGAGCTAAGGAGGATCATAAGCAAAGCCAATAAACAAAGCGCCAGGACCAGACGGAATAGTCATGAAGGAGGCTAAGTTTCTGCCGCATAAAGCCCATGTCCAGCTGACGTACATCATCAATGCCTCCATCAGACTACTTCCCGAGGACATGGAAGATAGCCAGGATCATCATCATCGCCAAACCAGAAAAGGACAGGCGCCAAACGTCATTGTACAGGCCCATTTCCCTGCTGCCCACCCTCGGAAAGGTCTTCGAAAGAGTGCTCAACAAAAGAACCAATGCAGAGCTCCAAACACTAGGAACCATCATATCAGAACAGTTCGGATTCCAGCGAGAAATATTGACAGCCATGCAGCTTGCGAGGATTGTGGACCAGGCAATGATAGGAAACAACACCAAGAAGATGACAACAGCGGCACTCCTGAACTTAGAAAAGTCTTATTTTAATATAGACTACCTTGATCCTTTTAATAATAATATGAAAATGCTCTCTAATTTAATTAATTCTTATGGCTTAAAGGTTCATGTTGATAAACCTACACGTATAACAGCACATTCAAAGTCCATCATTGATTCAAATTGTAATCAGGAGCAAGTTAAGTGTGATGTAATAAATAGTGCTCTCTCGGACCATGAAGCCGTATTATGTACTTTTGCAATTAATAGGGGAGAACTAAGCAGTGGGATAGGATATATAGCAAAGGAAGTT